>JADBJO010000185.1:462500-492500 GCA_016801955.1 Conus betulinus | reverse complement strand
TACGTATAATTTTTAGCAGTTTTTTCATAGCTTTCGTAAGTGAAAATAAGATGATCATGCCTACGCGTAGGACAGAGAGGAGAGAGAGAGAGAGAGAGAGAGAGAGAGAGAGAGAGAGAGAGAGAGAGAGAGAGAGACAGAGAGACAGAGAGACAGTAAAACTGCAGTCGCACAAAACCACACCCGACTTGATTTTTAATCTGAACGTGGTGGGACAAATTCTTTACCATCACCTTGTCACGATCGAAATGTATATATCTGGCTGAAATAATGATTTAAAACTAAGAACTAGCTGTACATACTACTAATTTCTATTTCTCCCATGTCATTTTTTTTATACAGTGTTATAACTGTCTTTTAATTCCAGTATCAACCAATGCTCATGTGCTGTTCCTCGGCACATCCAGACTATTCTGAATCCTGGCTGTGGTAAAGTTTTCTGGGTTTGATATACTTTGTTCTGTCTCACTTTCACCCTCCTCTTGCAGCAACAGCGTTTTGTATACCTGTCTCAACATCGCTAATCCAGGTATTTTTTGTCCATTATGGTGTACACCTTACTGATGTTTTCAAACGCTATGAACATCTGCATGCCATACACATATATAACAGTATCTGACGGCGTGCACACCATACATAATGGGATGTGACGAATGCCATGGAACGCGAAAGAAAATTCAGGCTTAACGGCAAATTTGTGCACATTTTCCTTGTGGTTATCTTTCTTTCTTTCTTTCTTTTTTCTTTCTTTCTTTTAGTGTCCACCTTCATCGAGTTGAAGATTCTGACACTTGTGTGTATGACCGTTTTTAATCCCGCTATTTAGGCAGCCATACCCCAACTTCGGGGAAGGTGCATGCTATGTGTAACGTGTCATCCATACCAACGGCCAAACTGGCCTTCATCGTAAGTCCCAACAATTCTGTCGTATATACGTTAAAACTTGATTTGTTTGTTTGTCAAAAAGAGCTCCTCCCCCCCCCCCCCCCCCCCCCCCCCTGCAGAAGAGGAGGAGGAGGAAGAAGAAGAAGAAGAAGAAGAAGAAGAAAAATAGGAATCACACGCACGCACGACGCACTCTCTCTCTCTCTCTCTCTCTCTCTCTCTCTCTCTCTCTCTCTCTCTCTCTCACACACACACACACACACACACACACACACACACACACACACACACACAGAGACGGGGTGTGGGGGCCATTAAACCCACACAACCCTACGCACTCAAGCACGTAAAGGTGAACATGAAATCTGTACGTGGACTGCCTAGAGTGCGACAATGTCAGTCTCTTTTGTCAAAAGTGTAGACTGGCCAAACGAACGAATTGAGAGCAGACCCAGATACCTTGGGTCCATATATCAGATCAGATCAAATTAAATCAAATCAACCTTATCATCTCAAGAAGAAAAATTATGATGTGATCGGATGCATATCCATTACAAGCAAATAATCAATTGACGAAAACTGATAGCGTGTATGCTAAATACACATAATTTATGTTAAAAGCAAACAAAATGTAAGAGTTGTGTACATTCGTGTCTTAAGATGAAATGCGTGGTGGTCTTCTTCCCCTCCCTCCGCTCTTCCCCGCTTCCTCTCCTCTTCTGTCATTCTGCAGGCACCCACCCAGGCACAAAACCAAACCAGAACACACAGAGTGCGCTCGCAGACACATAAGGTGCGCACAGGCATACGAACTCACACACGTATTCCCTCACCCCCTACCACAGTCTTCTCTCCACCCCCCTCCCCGTCTCTCTCTCTCTCTCTCTCTCTCTCTCTCTCTCTCTCTCTCTCTCTCTCTCTCTCTCTCTCTCTCTGTCTGTCTGTCTGTCTGTCTGTCTGTCTGTCTGTCTGCTCTCTCGCTCTCTCTCTCTCTCTCTCTCTCTCTCTCTCTCTCTCTCTCTCTTATAAATGATCATCTGTGACAAGCGTTGAAGTTCAGTAACTGAATTGAAATGGGGATGAAAACATTTTCCAGATCGATTTGTTGTCCATTTCAACACCCAATATCGCCCTCGAGAAGGCAGATGTTTAAACAGATATGCTGAGATTTTTATCTTATGCGATCTTTCTGGCTTTGTGTGTCAAGTGACATTCACACTACGCACTCAGACTCTTCTGTCTGTCATCAACAATCTTTCTTCTTACATTCACCAGTTTGTCCGCAACTTTCTTACATGCAAACCGCCATACCAACACTTAAACGAGAGAGTCAAAACGGACTCTAGGAAGCAGGGATAAAGTGATTAGGGGATGTCAGCGCTGACATTAAAAGATTGAAGCTTTGGTATGGCGTGAAGGTCGTCATGAAACGTTTCACTTCCGCCGACATCAGCTGCAGTTGTAATTCTCAAGCTTTCTTCCCCCAGCAAATATCCTACGACCGCTTGAGTTTCTGCTGTAGGCACTGCATTGCTTGCTGATAGTTCTGCTTCTTCTTCTTGCAGGTCTGTCACTGAGACGGTTCCCTCGGGTCTGTTGAACCTTGTCGATGACTTTGTTGACCTCCTCAACATTTTCATTGAAGCAGTCCCTGTGTTTACATTGCACAAAGTCAAGGGCGTCTGCCGTAGCACCGTACACAGATTCCGCAGGATTTATCGTCCCCAGCCCCCTCCCCCCCCCCCCCAGGTTTATTAGACGCCAGAAAGTTCCTAATCTTCTCAGTCTTTTAACGACACCTTGCAGAAGCACACTCGAGCGATATTCGGCTTCGTCGAGGGCGTTCCTCTGACTAATTTCTTTCTCTGACCAAACTGAATGTTCGCCTCCGGAGTGGGCAGTGATCAGACCAGTATCCATGCTCCAGACCATCTCCCGCCTTCGTACAGCGTCATAAAAAACAGATCACATCTGTCTCTCCGGCAAACCACGATATAGTCCAGCATGTGCCACTGCTTTGAGCGTGGCTTCATCCATGTATCATTGAACTTGTCTGCTCGCTGGAAGAGGGAATTGTAACAGAGAATCCATGCTGATCACACAGGGTCAACAGCATCGATCTGTTGGGGTTGCGTTGTCCAGTGCCATGATACCCAAAGATGCTTAGACAGGAGAAACTGTTCGAGCCTCCTGACTCACTGAAATCCCTAAGAACGGTGAGCTTGTCTTTGTGGTTGACTTATAACAGGAGATGGTCCAGGTCCTCACAGAAAGCTTCTTTGACATCAGATTTTGTCACTGGACCATAGACACGGACAACAGTGGCAGAGCAGTCATAGGCTAACTTCAAGCGCAAGACCACGAGGTGGTCGTCGATTCCTCGAGGCAGGCTATCCAGATTTCTGGAAAGCCTGTTACATAGGACAAAAGCAACAATAGATGTTCATGGGCGTCTTTAGGTTTCACCAGTGCGTTAAAGGGATAGCCTCCTCCGATCGCCTTCGTGTGCCTTTCACCTGCAAACCTCGTCTCGCACGTGACTGCCGTGTCATTATCTGGTCACGACGGAGCATCTGCACAACGAGAACATTTTACGCCGCTCTGGTCTGTCGCCTCTGCCTTGCAATGATCGCACATTCCACGCCCCAAAAGCCAGGGGCGTCTCTCTCTTTTCTTGGTATTGTTACTGCCACGTAGGCTTTGGTTAAGAAATATGTACGATGAGAGCACTTATGTTCTTAAAATGAATTGCTCTGTGAGATACGGGCATCGCATTTACTCCAGTGTACTGTGGACGACCATCATACCACTGCCGCTTATGTGCAGAGTCACGGCTAAGAACTTTCAGCAGCGTCCTCTGCCTGTTCCTGTCCGCACTTCTCCATCTGCTGCAGGACTCAGAGAGACAGAGCTGGTAGTGGTGCCTGCAAATCTGTTTGTCTGACCGGCACCTAAGAGGGAGTATGCAGACTCTTCCCCACCTTTTCGCAAACTATGGCTTGAAATTCCGCAGGTGCAGATACCGCGTAGCGCAGTTTTATTTCTGTCTCCTGGGAAGATTTCCAGCCAATGACCAAGAGTTCTAGCTCTGCCCTGTCGTCAGTGAACACTGCAGGATCTCCTCGAAAAGGTGACCCGAAAGAAAATGTTCTCGCACCGCTGGGATATATGTTTAAGCGTGGATCTGGGAGGGGAGAATGAGGAGGGGAGAGTAATTCAGAGATTTCCTTCTCCTCGAAAGGCTAAAATCTCTACAGCCACACCATTAAATCACACAAACCTGCTGTCACATGTACCGGAACACCAATGTGAAATCTGAACTGCTGGACCACTAAATCACCAAAACACACCCGCATTGCTAGGTGTTTGAGGATAGAGGGCAGTCACACCCTTCCTGCCCCACTGAAAGGAACTAAGTACCGTGTGAAAACATAGCAAGTACAGACAGAAACAGTGACAGAGCGTTTAAGCCGTCTTCATCTATAAAACCCTTCACACGGTGCTGTTGCTCCCCTTCAATCAAAAGAACTGTAATCTGACACCTACACCAGACCAGTCTTTCATTCTTTACCGCCAAACAAAGGGCAGTGAAGAGAGGTCAAGAAAAGAATTCATGACCATAAAAACAGCCGCCGTTGTGTCCAGAACACGGCCCAACAAACAGATTCCCGGTCCTTAATCCCAGACGAGAATGTCACTTTGACAAAGGGAGACATGAAACAATGCATTGTGCCGAAAATCCCGTTTCTCAGCCCTTGCATGATCAGCAAATGAATGGCGCTGCTGCGAGACAAATGACTGTGCTTTGCTTGAAACCCAAACAGCATACGAGGACAGGACAGACCGATTTGAATTCTGTCTGTGGTAAAAGCTTTTGGGAGATCGATTTCTCCTAGGACCGCACGACCTTCTGGCTGCAGTGTTAATGGCTGGACTGAACAGGCTCTAAACACTCAACAAACAGGCAGCAGATCAGCACTTAACGGCACTTAACCAGACAGGCATAAACAGGCACCATACAAGCACTAAACATGCACCTACGGGCGCCACACAGACACCATACAGGTACCACACAGGCACAAACAAACACCAAATAGGTACAAACAGGCACAAACGGGCACCACATAGACACTATACAGGTACCACACAGGCACAAACAAACACCAAACAGCTACAAACAGGCACAAACGGGCACCACATAGACACTATACAGGCACCACACAGGCACAAACAAACACCAGACAGCTACAAACAGGCACAAACGGGCACCACATAGACACTATACAGGCACCACACAGGCACAAACAAACACCAAACAGCTACAAACAGGCACAAACGGGCACCACACAGGCACCACCACTGGCGCCACACGGGCACCAAACACACAGTCAACTGGCACCACAGGCACCAAACACACACAGAGGCAGTTGGATTGGATTATACACACAGATTTGTGCGCCACTCGGGCAATTAGCAGTGCTGTGCAACTGTTCACAGCTGTGGTATATCGCCCTGGACAGTTTAGCGTGTGACACGCCTCAAATGAAATCAGCCTGAACACTTACTGCCCCAAATTGTTGGCCATTCTTTGAAACACATGTTTCACATGGAAATACTGTTGTGGGCCACTGGCTTCAGAGAGAGAGAGAAAGGGTTGGGTGGGTTGTCCAAAAGAGAATGAAACACGGAGAGAGGGGGAGGAAGGGAGTAAATCTCCAGACATAAGGGCATATAGACAGAAAGAGAGTGGCATAATGTGTCCGTCAACTTGTACCACCATTCACACGGTAGTATATAACAACCAACAATTCAAAGAACTCTCCATACTGAAATCAGTTGCTGACCTTAAGTTTGTTATTCCCTCTATTCTTTGAGACCAGGCAAAGAATACTGACATGATATTGGATGTAAAGTGGTTTTATCACCAAAAGAGTGGCTACTTACACATGAGGTGTGAGACAAAAGTACGTTTGGTGAGAGAAAAGGAGGAGACAAGGGCAAATTAAGATTAAAATGTTGAAAGTATGTGTTTATTTTTAATTTGTAATACTATGCCTCAAAAGATTCATGCCGAAACTGGCTTCAACTGGATTTGGGTGGGTGCGTGAAAAACGTTTTTGATAAGATTCCGGGAAGATGTAACCACGCAGGCAGAAAAAAAAATATTCAAATTATAGTCAGTTTTGTATTATCTCCATGCATGTTCTGTATGTTTCCATGGTTGGACTGTTTTTGTTTGTTTGTTTGGTTTTTTTTTTTTTTACCTTAACTGGGTAAGCTTGTGTTTGGGAGTCTCAATCATTGTTAAGCAAATACTTTGTGTTGAAATGTTTCTTGCTTGAGAGTTTCAAGCTGTTCTCAATCTAGGAAGGAATGTGTTGAAGAGTGTAAAGAGTGTGACTAAAATCTTAAGCAATGCATCATCGAAAAAAGTATAAACATCTTTTCAAATATTTTTGCCTATTCCACAACGAAATTCCGATGCAGTAATCAACTGCAAATTGGATTAAGCAAAAATTATGGCGCCCCGAGAGAGAATAGACGATCTTAAAAACTGTGACGTAGACTTTATGAGATATGAATTGTATTCCATCATGGAATGTCCAAAATATGTTGCATTACGAAAGAAAAGTGTACCTGTTGCTCACAGGAAATTCGTCTGTCTGTCGTTAATTTTCATATTTCATCATCTGAAGAGAGTACGATGCTGCTCAATCCGGCTAAATTTATCGAGCTTGGAAAATGTGTGGAGATCATTAATGTCGTTGATTTCCTTGTTTCATATGTTCACTTCTTGTATTAAGTCTGTTAAACTATGTTCACTGTAATGCATATTCCATGTCCCAAACAAAGGTCAAATGTTGAGGGTTGGGGAGAGAGAGAGACAAGACCCAGGATTCGAGGGGAGCAGAGGGAAGGAGGAAGAGGTAGACCGACAGACATATCGACGGACAGACAGGAACAGTGGCAGAATGTCAATGTCAGTCTTCTCAGTGATCGAATCATTCTCACACCAGTGTCGCCATTCCACAAGAAAAAAGAATCCCAAACACCCACATGAGGGTCAATACTCGTTCCTTTCTTTCATATTAGAACTAGGGAGAGGGGGGGGGGGGGGGGGGGGGGTGGTGCAAGTGGGAAACGGGGCAGGGGATTAGGGCCGGGGGAATCATGGCCATGAAACGAGTGGCAAATCTGTCAGGACTAGTCTGCTGCAAAAGAAGGGGCCTCTCACACAATGACCGTGGACCAGCCTTCACCTTTGAAGTGTAATGACCTGGAACAAGATTGCGTTTTGAAAGTAAATGAACAGGACAGAGACCACGTCTTCAAACTTCAGCTCCACAAGGACCCGGTATGGGTCATTTGGGCTGTAATGAATCTGACAACTGAAAACCGTTCTTAAGCGTAAGCGAATTCGAATCAGAATGGTTTGCTTCCTTATCAATGCAGTGAGTGGAAGTATACTCCGTCCTTAAACTGAATAGGAAGGTAGCCCTTCCCATCCTACTCAACTCTCTCACACCTCCACCACCACTACCACCACACAAAAACGCCCGTTTCTCTATCTCCCAACCCTCAATCCCTCTGGTGTGTTACCCTGAATTACTGAATAATTGTGGAGAGAAAGAGAGCCCTTGGATTTAACAGTAGGCTATAGAACAGCGAGCACCTCCTTTACAATCGCGAGCCAGTGGTAATGTGTGTTTTGTGTTGTTTCTGGTACATTGACACTGGCCTTTACGGTGCCGCCCATCTGTTCACCTTATCGATTGTGCCTCTCCGACCCCCACCCCAGTCCCCAGCCTGCCACTCCCTCTTCAACCGTACCACTCCCATTTTCGTCCCAGCATTCAGCAACCCTCACCTCCATCATTTGCTTGTAGGTTGCGCGGAGACATGTGTCCTAAAAGCAGTCCGGCCAAACACATCTCTCTCTCTCTCTCTCTCTCTCTCTCTCTCTCTCTCTCAGACGAAAGCAAAACACAAATCTCAGTGTGTTGTCAAGACTTCAGGTGACCCACCCACTTCCAGCAGTAACATGATCTAGGTACTATAGTCAATATTACTGTTCCTGTTAATCCCTCCTCAGCTAGCAGCAGCAGTTGCTGTTTTCCCCGTCCTTCGGGCGCCTGTGATTTGCAGGTGCGTGGTGATCTGACCGGTCGAGCTGTACCGTCAGGAACGTTCAAAGGCTGAAACGACTGACAAATTCAGTCCTTGTCTCAACTTGTCCGATCTTTCACATTGTTTCATTACTCCTTCAGCTTAAAGCAAGGTGTGATATGTTTCCTCCTTTACGGGAATGTGGGGGGCATTTGAGTGGCGTAGGCTGGGCATGTGGGGCGAGGTTTCTTTCCGTCCAAACCCAGCCAGCCTTTCCCCTTTTTTTTTTTTTTTTTTTACCTTTCTTGCCTCTTCCCATTTTACCCTAACTCTTACTATTTTCCCTACCTCTCCCCAGTTTTGACTAACTTTTCACTGCCGTTCTTTTCTACCTAATTTTACTACTTTCTCCAAAGTGTTCCCTATGTCTTCCAACTGCACCCTGTCTCTTTCAAGCTTTCCCGTCCTTTTCCAACTTTTTCACATATTTCTCAACTCCTCTCTCTCTCTCTCTCTCTCTCTCTCTCTCTCTCTCTCTCTCTCTCTCTACTGTTTCCACATTTCTTCCAACTTTTTCCTCTCTCTTCCTACAATTCATTACCTTTACATCGTTTCCCTGCTTCTTCCATTTGTCCCTTCCGCTTCCTTCGTATTCCTCCGTCTTTCTGCTTTTCTCAGCATCTTTCTACGATTCGCTATCTCGTTTACTTATCCTTCCTTTTTTCTAATTTTCATTACTTCCTACTACTTTCTCGATTTCATCTCCTTTGATTTACGCCTTCCTACTTTCGCTAACTCTTTTTTTTTTTTTTTTAAACTTTTCTCTACATTTTCCAGCTAGCTCTTCCTATTTCCCTGCTCCTTCTTTTCCACACATCTTCTTTTCTTGTACTCTCTCTCCTCCTCTCTCCTCCTCTCTCTCTCTCTCTCTCTCTCTCTCTCGAGTAGCATCCCTTGTCTTGAAAAATTGGTGAATCCTGTGCTTCAAGAAATGACTTTTTCGTCGTTTAAAGTCGAAAGCAGAGGGAATCAAACGGTTGTTGTTCTTAAATTGACAGCAATTACCGGTCGACCCCCTTCCATGCAAGTTGCGAAGCAAGGTGCTGTTTTTTTTTGATGCAAATACCTGTCGCACGTGACGAGGGCCGAGAAAAGGGCAGAAATTTGTAAGAATCAGCAGAAAAGGACTGGTAAAAAAAAAAATTGATCCGGCTTGTCTTTACCCACTCCGCCCAGTTTATTTTACAACAGTTGCGACGTGGGCTATTCAAGCTGAAAGTCAGCGTCCTGTTCTGCACAGCTTGAGCGCAACGCACACACAATAGTGACGGTCATCGAATTAACACGATAGGTCTCCATGTCCATAAAACAAACATGACTAGGGACTGTGTTCAGTGGAATTGTTTATGCCATGTTTCTCCCTTCTCAGCACATTCGATTCATCATCATCTACCCCGCAGTTTAAAGAAAGCTAAACCCTGTGCCAAACTTTCTTCTTCTTCTGCGTATGCAGGCTGATACTCCTGCGGACACTCCCTGTATAGGCAGGCAGGTTTTAATCTCATCTGCTCAACAAAGGGAGTGGAGTTTTGTGAGTATGACCGTTTTTTTTTATCCCGCCATTAAGGCAGCCATACTCCATTTTCGGGAAGATGCATGCTACGTGTAACGTGTCATCCATACCAACGACCAAACTAGCCTTCTCTTCCAAAAGTTGTGATGGGGGATTTTACGTGTGTGCAAGATGTTAGGCGTGCGTTCACACACGGAACCTCCGTTTATAGTCTCATTCGAAGGACTGTGTGGAGAATGGAGTCAGAGAACCAATGTTAACTCCGAGGGAAATTCCCCCTGTACCGAAACGGCCCGGCGGAGATTCGAACCCGAACCCTTGGATTACGAGTCCGGCGCTCTAACAACTGAGCTACTCCGACCCCTGTGCCAAACTTTCAATACATGTTGACTCTTATTACTTGGAAGCCAGCTGCTAAATTAGTCTCCTTGTCACGAAACGATTTTTCTAAACTGTGTCAGTTAGGAGTCACCAAACAGTGTTCTGCGTTGAAATCAGACTGCATGAATTCGTTTTCTCGTTATTTCCCATCTGATATTGTACTTTTGTCCGAAACAAGTTTCTAAGATTGCTCGGTGTTTTCAATTTACACCGTGTTTTATTATCATTTGAAACTTGTTTTTTGTGAAGCTGGGAACGTGGGGCAGTCAGTTAACGGCGCTCCTGGTTGACAAATAATTTCGCCCGCACAGCATAAATCTAAACTGGCCGACAAGAAACAGGCCTACTTCAAAAGCACTTGGCAAAAGTTTATCTTTAGAACGTTCCATTCCAAAGCCCCTTTGTCTGCGCGCACAAAATACAGTGCAAATGAAAGAGGTTTTTTTCTTTTTTTCTTTTTATAAGAAATCAGTTCGTTTGATCTCACTGACGATAAGTTATGCGCACCAGTCGCACTTTAGAGGAACTCTTGGCTCTGACCTAATTTCCGGAAAACAAGGGAAGCGATTGGTACATTCCACTCACGTGCCACGCGTGTCTTACCCAGGACGCCAATATCAACTCGGGGTTAAAGTGTCGAGAAGCGTTGCCACCACTGCGATTATTTCATATCTAAGCACGCATTTATTTACTTTTTTTCCATTTTTTTATACATTGAATTCTTTTTATTACTTACTTAATTATTTTTGTTTCAATGATGTCACCTGTACTCCTCCTGTGCTAATCAGGGTGCATTCTTTCCGTTCAGTCGCTGGATACTATAAGAAATATATCACACATGCAATGAAAGGGGAGGTGGCGGGGGGGGGAGGGGGGGGGGGGGGGGGGGGTATGGAGAACGGAGCGAAAGCTTTCTCTTGCTTATTTTCGGTTCCCGGTGGAAACACACTGTGTATTCAGCAAGGCCTAGTTCTAAGCAAAGCTGCCTGCCGTTCGTTACGTATGCGTTTGACCCCGACTTTTTCCAAATCTTCGCCGCGGTATCGTACTTGGGTCATGGATAATGTTCATCTTATTTAACACTTCAGTTTCGGATTGTTACCACTTTTATTGGTCTATTAGATTTCATCTAATTCATTTATCAAAGCAAATTTAAGACAAATAAACTCACTTTGCAAGCGACTCTCGGCAAAATATTACTATACGGGACAAATCTTTGTTCTAGATGCATATCTATATCTGATACCCTGTTTGGCAGAAATCGCATGGCATTTCCTCATCTTGATGAAATGTTATACATATATTTGTTGCAATATTGGCTTATCATTAATAGTGCATAAACAATTTATTTTTACGGACAATAGGTTAGAAGAAAATGTCCAAGTTGTTATATGGAAAATGCTGACGTTCTTCGCAGATTTATGAACCTTACGCATATAATTTGATATCTTCATGCACGGGCTGACTGGGCTTTTTTGTTTGTTTGTTTGTTTGCTTTTTGTTTATTGCTTTATTAAGTTTGGTTTTGCCGCTGCTTGTACTTGCCGATAAAAAGCCGCGTTTCACACACACACCCACGCACGCACACACACACACGCACACACACACCACGCACAGACACACACACTCCACCACCACCACCACACCACACCACTCCACACCACACCACACCACACCACACCACAACACAACACAACACAAACAACACAACACACACACAACACAATACACCCACATGGACAACCGAAACAGGATGACTACATAGACACTTTTTATGATAAGTGCGAGTTGAAACCAAACAAACAAACAAACAAAATTAACCACGAACGAATCATTATCCTCATCTTGTGGCGTTATGTTGGACAGCGCATTACAGCTGCAAACACCGTGGTGTGTGTGTGTGTGTGTGTGTGTGTGTGTGTGTGTGTGTGTGTGTGTGTGTGTGTGTGTGATCAACACAGTGAACAACCACTATCATGTACTGGTCTGCCTTTAGGTGTTCCAGATCTTTCTTATCTGCTCTTCTGTATGTTGTCAGCATCACTTTCAAGCTTTAGTTTAATACACTTTTTTTTGCGGTTTTCTGTGAAAACAAAAATACGCGAATGCTTGGCTTTAATAAACACAGAGAGACGCACGTTAACATAGACAGACAGATAGATATATATATATATATATATATATATATATATATATATAGAGATATAGATAGACAGAGAGAGAGAGAGAGAGAGAGAGACAGAGAGAGAGAGAGAGAGAGAGAGAGAGAGAGAGAGAGAGAGCTATAAACAGAAACAGATTTTTTAAAACGAGTTTGGGTTTGTCGTCTTTGATCATGTCAGTTCATTTGTCCTATGGAGATTTGTCCAGTATATCTTTCTGGCGGCATGGACAATTTTGCCAAGTTCAGTTACACTCGATTTTTAGCACGTGACACTCGATTTCAGCACGTGTTCTGTACTGTTCTCACTTCGTTCCTACAGTCCGCATGAAGCCAGGTTAGGTGCAGTCGTTGGACAGGACTGATAACACACACCCGGCCAGTGATCGATCACAGATTGCCCAGAGATCAGCCAGAACACTGCTCTACCGTCTCTTTGATCGTTCCACAAAGCGATTTATAGTCACATGAGTGACAGTATCTCTCCTTGATCCTCTTCATGTTGTTTCTTTGCGTGTCGGAGAGAGAGAGAGAGACAGACAGACAGAGAGAGAGAGACAGAGAGAGAGAGAGAGAGAGAGAGACAGACAGACAGACAGAGAGAGTGTCAGACTCCAGATCACCCTGTGTTCAAACAGCTCAACCAGAGAACCAAAGACCTTGCCCCCAGCGGTCTTGCAATTGGTGGAATACATCCTGCTAGGGGTACATGGACCCGCAATAGTTGCTATCCGGTGCTAGAGGGAAGAGAGAGAGGGGGGGGGGGAGAGAGAGAGAGAGAGAGAGAGAGAGAGAGAGAGAGAGAGAGAGAGAGAGAGAAGAAGAAGAAGAAGAAGAAGAAGAAGAAGAAGATAAAAAATATGTGTGGGGTCATGCCGTTTGAATGTTGAATCATTTCGGGTAACGTAAGCAATGTCTACAGCAGGAACATACCTTAAGGGAAGAGACGACAGAAAAATATATCTTCACTTTCATGACTCGGAAAACAAAACAAAAAAAAACAAACAAAAAAACGTTTGGCTCGGCTCTGAGATCCAGCCGGGTTTTCTTCTGTCGTCCCTTTCTCCTTGCCTGCATTATTCGTCCAGAGATTTTTTTTTGTATATTTCTTTGCTCTGACCACCAGAGAACGGTTACAGGAAGCTCTTTGTCGGATGTTTCAAAAGCGTACTGCATGTGGGGGAATTTAGTGACTTTCACGAACTTAGAAGAAAAATTACTGTTCCCTGGAACGAAAAGCACAAATTAGAAGACAAAACAGGACGCGGTTCGACATGTATGGTCTTTTTCAAGCAAGACAAACAACATTCTGACAATGAAAAAGAAGAACTAACAACCACTTATCTCCTCAAACTGGGCACAAAATGGATGTGGAATGAAAACGAGGCTGACTTTCACGAAGTTTGACAGTCAATATCTTTGGAAGGCGACGCTCTAAATCTATTATTTTAGACGTTCTGACGTTGGTTATGATTTCATCTGCCTCCCTACTGTACATAGAATAACCGTTTCCTTCTTTGTAAAGGAAGAATACTCTGCTTCTGACGCGCGTGGGTCTCTAATCTGGTTCTGGCATGAAAGTGGTCAGTCGACATTCCCTCCAGAGTGTCGAGCTGAGACCAGAAGATAGCAGGATCAGTTTTAGATTGGTGTATTATCGATGGTTGGCTGTTGTTCGCGTATTAAGAGTGTCGACATCCACTTCGCTCATAACCTCCTCGTGCCCAGTTGGCCAGGGGGGGGAGGTACCCGTAAAGTCGACTGGTTGGCGTCACAGCTGCGTCGACAGCTCATTGCGTCGACAGCTCTCTCTCTCTCTCTCTCTCTCTCTCTCTCTCTCTCTCTCTCTCTCTCTCTCTCTCTCTCTCTCTCCTCCCTCAGTCCCTCCCCCCCCCCCCATCTGTGACCCGTGGCAGGACAGACGTCCAACGAATTATTATAGTCATGTCATTCGTCAATCGTCAGCATCAGCTCCTTGACTTTCATTGATGACCATTTCTAGGTAAACGGCGGGTAAAACAATCTAAAACTTCATAGTTACATAATGTCACTTTAGAAGACAGCTTTTTAAAACTTAAACTCTACTTATATCAAATATATATCTATCTTCATGTTTCCTTCTGGCATTTCAAAATCATTTTCAATACTTTCAAACTACACTGGCAGAGGCAGATGGGTGGTGAAAGGGGTGGACTGGAATCCACAGACCAGTATCGATCAACGAACAGTCACTGTTATGAATTAATCAGTATATATATATGTGATGAAATGAAAAAGAACAGGCACACAAATATACAAAAAACATTGTACAAAAACGTCTAGCACCATACAATATTGGGCAACAGTGGGCTGTTCTGTATTACTAATACTAATAATTATGTTAATATAACCAATCAAAAACAGTACGCTAAGCACATACACAAATATATGCAAATCATTTTGTTTGCTTATCTGAAATATAGTGAGTTTAGAAAAACCATTTCCGAAGACTTGGAACTATTTTGAAAACCTTCTCTGTTTACCCAGCAGTAAACACGCACTTGGTTCAGGAGTGGGATGGGCTCAGCATTCCATAATGCCTTGCCCCGATCACGATGAGTTCATTGTCTTTGTGCCCATTAGGTCTTGGGGCTTTATTTTTTTTAACTGACTAGCCAACGACTCTTTCCAACTGTTTTTATTTTTCTTACACCAAGTGCCACAATCGGCATGCATGATCGGTTTCTGTTCGTGTTTTTGTAACATATCAATGCCACATGGTCCCGGTAAGGTCACAATGCCAGCTCCCACGTAGGTCTAACGGCCCGCCCAGCGCGGACAGATCAATCCCACACACTGGGAGTGGGAAAAGGCAGCCTCTGCGGTGAAATCAATACCAGACGAACGTCCACGTACCTTCGCCATGTCAGGTCTGTTTGGAGAAAAGTGATCAATGTACAAAGAGCATACTCTCAAGCCGATTTAAGGTCTGACTGCCCGCTTCCGTACCCGATGGCGGTGGTGGTGGTGGTGGTGTGTGTGTGTGTGTGTGTGTGTGTGTGTGTGTGTGTGTGTGTGTGTGTGTGTGTGTGTGTGCGCGCGCGCGCGCGTGCGCGCGCGCGCGCGCGCACGCGTGTGTGTTCGTCCGTCTCTGTGCGTAGTGTTAGTGTGTGTTAGTGTGTGTGTGCGCGCTGTGCGCGCTTGCGCGCGCGCGCGCGCGCTTGTGTGTGTGTGTGTGTGTGTGTGTGTGTGTGTGTGTGTGTGTGTGTGTGTGTGTGACACACCAGAGAGAAACTGATCTTTTGTGCTCAGGTTTTATTGATTTCAGCCAAATCTCTCTCTCTCTCTCTCTCTCTCTCTCTCTCTCTCTCTCTCTCTCTCTCTTTTTTTTTTTTTTTTTTTTTTTTTTTTTTTTTTTTTTACATGTTCACACTCACATGTGCAGATACATCAGTATCTGCATTCAGCCATTTACACACATGCATGCATGGTCATGCAGGGACTGTGCGCGCGCGCGCGCACACACACACACACACACACACACACACGCACACACACACACGCACACACACACACGCACGCTCTTTATCTCTCTCTCGCTCTCTCTCTCTCTCTCTCTCTCTCTCTCACCCAGGCACGTACGCACGCACTAACACACACACACGCGCCCACTTCCTTTCCCCCCCACCCACCCATCTACCGCTTTCCTGTGGCGGATAAATACACACTAAACTGGCCGAACTGATGACGACCCAGGTCACTATCTGAACCGAATACTTAGCAGACGAAGCAGCATTGTATAACCTTTTACAGGCTTGCAGCTTCGTTGTTTATTTGATCATTTTGACCAGTCTAATTTCCCAATTCCAAAGTTATTTTTTGCAACCTTTTTTTTTCTTTTTTTTTTTTTTTGATAATTTAAAAAGGACAAGATAGCGGAGAAAATGGCAGGGGGTGGGGTGGAGGTGGAGGTGGAGAAACAGAAATAAAATAGATATCTGTTAAAAATGGCTTTCTGTTGCTGATCCACGTATGAGAATTTGAAGATAGTCTTCTGAGCAGTATTCCCCTTTAACCAGTGTCAGTGGATCATATCTATCCACGAGGTCCCAAATTACACGGGGTATGTTTGCCGCTCTCTTAGGGTAACAGAACGTTTGCCGCGAGCACTTGTTACGTTCTCTAGCAGGCCTCTGAGGTTACTCGCATAGGGAAAGAAGATGGCGGCGATTTAAGATCCGTTTCTTCTATTTGCATGTGTATTTCGTATTTCATTTGTTCTTATGCAAAAACACCACTATCTAACAGATTGTTACATCGTCCGTTTTTTATCATAATCGTCCCAGGTTGTTCAGTTCCAGTAAAAGAATAATCATTGATCAGCGGTTTGAGTTGTCTCGTGAAAGCAGGCAAATGGCTATGAAACGTTCGTTGCTGAGACGAGCATTGTGTGCATGCTAGTCTTCAGCGAAGCGTTTCGTCTGAGGAACCTCCGTGGCATGTTTAGTCAGGTTGCTTCCTCAGGGTGGACAACTACCCTTTGATACGCCTCTACTACCCTTACTCAGTGACCGGGTCGGGTCGATGGCTTGTCACCCTGAGCCAGGTCTTTTCGTCTTCATTCAGCTTGACCCGAAGACTCCTCTTGACGTCGGCTTTGCTGTCAAATGAATCTCTTGACCTTGGATCGGATTCGGGGGCATGAGGGTGGTGGAAGAGAAATGGGAAGGGGGAGGGAGGTTAGGAGGAAGAGAAGAGGGGAAGAGAAAGAGGGAGAGAGAGAGAGGTTAGAGTGTTCTCACAGGAAAGAGAAAAAAAAAAAAAGGACGTATGGGGTGGGACGTTGGTCAAGGGGTTTACAGCTGCCGGTAAGCAAGTGTGTCACACAAATAGAGCAGGGCGATATAAAACTTACATGTCTTGAAAACTGAACGAAATCAGCTCTCTCCTTACAAATAAGTAGTCGGTTGCCTTAAACAAATGTGAAGCATATACTGTCTTCAAACAAATATGGTACAGACTATCTCAAATATGCAGTAAACTGCTTTGAACAGAACTTGGAATGGATCATCTTTCACAGATATGGAGTGAACTGTGTAAAATATAGAGCTGGCTAACTTGGAAAAACATGCAACGGCCTATCTAGAACAGCATGGAGCAGATTGTCTTATAACTAAAACAGATCACACTGATCTTTAAAAGTAAATATGTAGCGGAACACAACATGGAACGGCCTATCTAGAACAGCATGGAGCAGATTGTCTTATAACTAAAAACAGATCACGCTGATCTTTAAAAGAAAATCTGCAGCGGAACAAACATGGATCGGACTGTGCGAGACAACACGTAGCAGATTGTTATTAAACATGGAACGGACTGCCTAAAACTACATGGAGCAGACTATTTTGTTAAAAAAAAAAAAAAAGGAATGGAATATCCTTAAGACAACCATGCGGCAGACTGTCTTGAAACAAACGTGTAGCAGTCTGTCTTAGAACATACATGGAACGGCCTGTCTGAAACAACATAGAATAGACAGTTTAAAACGACATGGAGCAGACGATCGTCGAAGAAAACAGGCAGCGGGCTGTCTTATGACGAATTTGGAACAGACGTTTTCTAAAAAAAAAAAAAAAAAAGGTCATGGAGTGGACTGTTCTTAAAACAAACATGGAATGAAACATCTAACAAATATAGAACGGCTGGCATGGAGCGGACTGTTTTGTAACGAACATGGAAGGAAGCGTCTTATTACAAATATAGAACAGACTATTCCTCAGTCAGATATGGAGCAGACTGTCTTATAACAAACATGAAGCAGAGTGTTGGTAAACAAACTTGCCTGTAAACAAACTTAAGGAGCTTGTTGTTTTCTTTTTCTGTTAAGGCGGAAGCAGATAGGTGATTGTTTAAAACAATAACAAAACAAAAAACAACAACAGAAAAACTAGCTTCTTGAGTCTGCGCTGGCTAAATGAGGGAGGGAATAGTAAACAGTCAATAACGAACAAGTGGGGGTACCTCGTACTCTCATGGTGAAATAATTACACACCCATAACACCCAACGAGCTCAGCTTCCGACACAAAATCACTAGCATAGAAATGCCAACACAGCACACAGAACAAACAAGGAGCCATCCCCAAATAAGACAGTTACAAGATCTCCCTTTCACCCTGTATCTGACAGGCACAAAGCAACAAGAGCAGAAACGAAAAACGAACAAATACAAAGTAAGATTTATTCAAGACTGACACTGCCTTATCGATCTTGAATGTAGTCAACCAAACACAGGGACGAACAGTAACAAATAAAGCTAAGCTCGGTTTTGTGAGTATGAAAGCAAACTTTCAATAAGGCGGGGAATGGCAAACAGTGAATAACAAACAAGTAGGCTAACTCTTGCTCCATTATGAAATACTTAAACGCCCATAACTCCCAACGAATGTTACTTCCGACACCAAATTGCCCAGTAGAAATTCCAACACAGAGCAGAACAAACAAAGCGACATCCCCGAAAAGTATGTTGCAAGTTTGTCCATGTATTCAGCAACAACTGCAGAAACTGTTTTGTAATCTTCTTACAAAAACTGTGTACCCTAACGTCAAATACCATGTTAAATGTTGATTGCGTCAAACTGTCTTCATCCTCTGTGTGTGTGTGTGTGTGTGTGTGTGTGTGCCAGTGACATTAAACATTAAACTTTCTCTCTCTCTCTCTCTCTCTCTCTCTCTCTCTCTCTCTCTCTCTCTTGTCCGCTGTCTCGCTCGCTCGCTGGTTACCTGAGTGATCGCTCTGTTGGTTTTTCCCCCCCTCAGTTCCACCCTTATTTGTCGACTCAGGCTCACACCCGTTCGGCAGTTCAATGGGGCTTTTTGTCAGCAATGTTATCACGACCCCACGGACAACATCCGGCGGAAATGGAACGCACGAGCTTTTACCACGTTGTGCTGAATGGGGGAGTTCCATGCTTGCTGAGGACAAAGTGAGGCTGGGTCCAACTGGCTGTGTCGATAGCTTTCTGAAGAGAAGCTGTAATGCCGGTGCTTGCCGAGGTTTTTTTGAATGATCTGAAATACATGAAGAAGTGTGATGTTGTTAATCTCTCTCTCTCTCTCTCTCTCTCTCTCTCTCTCTCTCTCTCTCTCTCTCTCTCTCTGGATGTAAAAAAAGTATTCATGCTTAGTCCACTAATCTCTTAAAATAAAATTCGTTTGTTCGTTCTTTCGTTTCGTCTCTCTCTCTCTCTCCTCTCTCTCTCTCTCTCTCTCTCTCTCTGTGTGTGTGTGTGTGTGTGTGTGTGTGTGTGTGTGTGTGTGTGTGTGTGTGTAGTCTATGTGGGTGTACGTGCATGCGTGTGTGTATTTATGTGTAGAGAGTGAGGGTGTGTTCGCGAGAGAGAGAGAGAGAGGAGTGACAGAGAGAGAGAGTGTGTGTGTGTGTGTAGTCTATGTGGGTGTATGTGCACGCGTGTGTAGAGAGTGAGGGTGTGTTAGAGAGAGAAAGAGAGAGAGAGAGAGAGAGTGTGTGTGTGTGTGTGTGTGTGTGTGTGTGTGTGTGTGTGTGTGTGTGTGTGTGCGTGCGTGTGTGTAGAAAGTGAGGGTGTGTGGTGAGAGAGAGAGAGAGAGAGAGAGAGAGAGAGATTGTGTGTGTGTGTGTGTGTGTGTGTGTGTGTGTGTGTGTGTGTGTGTGTGTGTGTATGCATGTGTGTTTAGCATACTTAAGTGGTAAAGAGAGAAACATCCAAATCTCCGAAAGGACGTCGAGGACGTGATGTCGTGAACAAAACAGACGAGTTTTTCGGCAAGTTTGTCAGATTCAAGCATACAAAGGCCAGAAATAAGACCCACGTGAACATCTGAGACAAATAAACAAACAGACATTCGTTCCTGTTGACCACCCAGATTTGTGAAAGTATGCATATGAATCAAAGCAAATTTCTTCGGTAATGAATGTCTGCTTCATCTCCGCCGAAACGTAAGGCTGAGGTGAATGTGGTCATGAAATTTTGTCTCCAGATTTGAATTACATGAAAATCCTCTACAGACCTTCATTTATAGAACAAATCATATATAAACTTTTTTTTCATTCCGTACTTTCTGTTTCATTTTTTTTTTTTTTCATTCCGTATTTACTTTTTCAAAAGGAGCAGTGAGAGTCGTTCGTTTCAAACCGTGAAGAAAAGTCCATTCGGTTTTCCCCTTAACTTTTTCGGATTTTATTGATGTAGGAAGTTGTGAAGAGAACACACGGTGCGAAAGGTTGTGCCCGTTGCGACTATCTTCTGTAGAAAAATCCATTACGATATAATAATTAGTGCATAATCAGCGTATGTTTGCTGTGTGTATTCTCTCTCTCTCTCTCGTCTCTCTCTCTCTCTCTCTCTCCTCTCTGTGTGTGTGTGTGTGTGTGTGTGTGTGTGTGTGTGTGTGTGTGTGTGAACGTTCATTTTAAAACCAGAAACCTTTGTCATGAAAAGACTTTCTATTAAGTAATAAGAATGACATGTTTTAAGACAAATACTCACAAATGCAACACAGGTACACGAAAACTTCAACATGAATGATTCAGTTACCGGTGTTGTTGTTATTGTTGTTGTTGTTCACTGGTTTGAAATAAAACACAAAGACAGTTAAAGGCAACGACCTAAAGAAAAAAAAAAGTTTTTAAAGTGCCTTTGTGCTGATCAATATCCTTTTTTTTTTATGAATTAGTCCAAGACGAACATGATTCTCCTTTAAGAGTTCAGCTGGGCGCGACTAGAGTCAGATATCAAGAAACGAAAACGCTGAATGACTCTGACCATGATATACAGACCCAGGCCCCGCCCCTGACGTAGACGCTACGAGATCACCGTCAAAGAATATTCTCACGAGAGACTCCAACCAAATGGTGGAATGGTTCTCTGACAATCTTATGAATATCCTTTTCTCTCTCTCTCTCTCTCTCATTTCCGAGATTAAGCCTGCTCTGGGCGATAATTCTCGCCGGTGTTTCAGCGAGGCAGTCAAGCGACCGTAGCTTTGCCTGTAGCAGTAATACAGCAGAATCCGACTGTCGTGTCTGCTGTAGCGTGACAACTTTGTCTCCGGAAGTTGTTGCGGTGAGCTGGCCTGGAATGGCGGACGCGCGGCTGCCGGTGTCGGAGGCAATGTGGAAATCGGCTTTGGGGATTGGGGTTTTTTTTCTGTCTTCCTTTCTTCTTTCTGTCTGTTTTTTTCCCTGTCGTTTTTAAGAAGATAGTGACAAATGGGCGGTTTTTGCTCATTCTGATTGATTTTTTTTTTTTTATCTTACAAGGGCGTCCGAGCGCGCGTGCACAGGCATGCACGTGCGCACGCACACACACACACACACATGCACGCACGCACGCACGCACGCACGCACGCATGTATACACACATACACACACATGCGCAAGCAAAAAAAAAAGGAGAAGAAGAAGAAAAGAAAGAAAAAATGCCAAGATCGGTCATTACCCTAGTCTCCATTCTGTTTGTAAGCTGTCAGAAAAGGGGACCTGAGCGGTCAGTGCGATTTTCCACTGTACAATAGAATACAATGCAATCGATCAGAACATGTCGGTGTGATTGTGTGTGTTTCTATGGACCATACATTGATTGAACTTTACAGGTCTTGGAACTCCGACACCGGCGTATGCCCAGATATGCGCGCGCCCGCGCTTGCGCGCCCGTGTGTGTGTGTGTGTGTGTGTGTGTGTGTGTGTGTGTGTGTGTGTGTGTGTGTGTGTGTGTGCGCGCGCGCGCGCGCTGTGTGTCAGTGTGTGTGTGTGTGGTTTGCACGCGCGCGCGTGCATGTGTATATGAGCGTACGCCCGCTTTTGTCTGTGTATGTGTATACGTGTTCATGTATGTGTATGGGACGTAAGAGGGGAGGTTGGGGTGATGGTATCAGTATCATCTCCCTGTCGGCCTGTCTGCAAGAGAGATTTTCACAAAACAGGCTTGTTTGAAGAGTTCCTATCCCCATAGTGATTCAGGGTGGACATCTACAGGGTTATTACTGTCGTCATGCCCCTGGAAAATAGAGAAAAAAAAAACCTGTTCGCCGAGCAAATAAAAAAAACGCTCTCCTGTAAGGGACGCCATTTTTCGTCTGTACAGGGAATAGGTAAGGCGCGCAGAGGCTGCGTCCTATTCTCGAACCGGTATTTATGTGTCGAGTGTCACTTAGTTGTATGTCATTGTGTCACGGTGTCATGTGTGTTTTGTCATTCGGGTGAAAGAGTATTTTCTTAGTTTGGTGTCAGGTACGGTTATCTCCCATGCTCCACTTTCTTCACAGTGTTTGCCACCACCACCAGGGTCGGTATGTTTCAGACAACGTCTGAGGGTATGTTGGTGTGTTTGGCCGAGTCTTTGACAGCAGAGTGATTCCATAAGTACAAAACAGGTTTAAACAAACTCCAATGCAAAGGTGCAAAGCGGCCCACGAATAAGACTGTCACATTGTTGTGCAAAATCCGTAATACATATCTCAACTCTTGATGACACAGCAGATCGAGGATTCTTCTACAAAAAAAGGTCACAAACTTTCCGCTGCACTTGAGCACCGTGAAACATCTGTCATAGATAGATGATTATATACGAACTGACATATTTTCGTGCAATGTTGGACCTTTCTTATTGGTTTCAAAGAGAAGTGGCTGCGGGCGGAAATGGAACATCTTTTTAAAGTGGGTTGGGGAGGGGAGTCACTCTCCCGCCACGCTTTCCGCTGTTAGAAATGTTGATGTTTTGCAGTTCCCATGTCACGGGTATGAAAAAAAAACTGAATGGGAAGTAACTCTTTCAGTCTTGCAACAACTGTCACTTCCCCAGGCGAGGAAATGCTTATGTTCTCACTCGTGAAGAGACTCAAAGAGCGGATCCAAGAGTCGATCGATTCAGCGGATGGTTAACCTGCGTTGTCAAGAGCACCTTGAAGTTTTGATTGCCGTGGCAGGTCGGGAGAAACGCCAGCACACGGCACTGCCGCTACTTTGCGTATTCACCACAGCGTTCTCTGTGCAATGGAGAATGCATGGCGGCGTCTTTGCCCTCTCAGACCATCGTGGTTCATGCTGGTGTGCATGTCCATTTGTTACCGACCGCTGTCGTGGACTGACTTACTTGAATTATGCCTCTAGATTCCAGGAGGAACACAGGGCAACGGCAGCGCACCTGCCGCTGACTGAGCTCTGGGCTGACCTCTTCAGCTGGGTCCTAATCATTCCAGCTGCCTGGCTCTTCGGAACCTTTGCACCTACACCATGCCTGCTGAGGTTGTCCCGCTTCCCTTAACCCCTGTGGGTTCTGGTCGAGAGCCTGCCTTGTAAAGAGAGAGAGACAGGTGGCTGAGTTTTACGTCCTCATAGCAAAAGCTTTTAGGGACAAGTTTTTCTTTTGGTGGTAGTCTTGGGGCCCTGTAATACAGGCAGAAGGCTTTTATAGTGTGTGCCAGTCCCGCCCCATTTCCTTTTCTTTACCTCTGTGTCAGTAGGATTCGTTTGGTTCTCTCTCTCTCTCTCTCTCTCTCTCTCTCTCTCTCACTCCTCTCTCCTCCGTCTCTCTCTCTCTCTCTCTCTCTCTCTCTCTCTCTCTCTCTCTCTCTCTCTCTCTCTCTCTCTCTCTCTCTCTCATAGGTTTTGGTTAGAGATTACTTCTGGCCACATGATGTTGGGGACAGACCTGAGACATCTGTTGATGAACTGACATGGATTAGAGAATCTTTCATGGAGGTATTTGCTCCTCCATATGCCTGGGCGTATGCAGAGAAAGGCTGAGACTGGTAAAGGGAGTGAAAGGGTGGGGGGTGGGGGTTAACAGTTTCAGTTACTAGCAAAGCTTGACGTACTTCACCTAGGAGATGAGGAAAATCCCCGCTTTCAGTTCACCCACCCGCCGTAGCGGGGCTCAAACCAAGAACCCACAGACTGAGAAACAAATATTGTATCCACACTGCTGCGATTTCTGTCATCGTCTCGTCTGAAAAGATGCCGAATTGATTCACAACCCGGTGGACCGTTTATTTGCTTTCATGGGTTCTTTGCCCGTGCTGATTCCGTTTGAAGACTACCTTCATTAATCATTCTTGAGGTGACTTCTTTGAAGAATTGTTCGTCGTCCACGACCGACCTGCACAAGATACCGAACCGTTTAATCTGTCCAGTTAAAATGCAGCCATTTGAACACAGTGTCCGCGGGTATACGAACAGGTTATGCCAAAGTTTTGAAAAGACGGTAATTCATATGCACACAGGCACACGCACGCGCGCACACACGCACGCACGCACGCACGCACGCACGCACGCACACACACACACACACACACACACACACACACACACCACACACACACATTGGTTTACCGACATTGTTGTCGGGATCTGGATATCAAGGAATGCTTTTAACTCCTGTACTTCAACTTCAGTTAAAAAGAAGTCAGACAGAGACAGAAGGGGTGAAGGGGGGGGGGGGACGCTTTTGACCCAGTAAAGCAGTCGGGCCAAGGGAAATAAATGAGAGGGGAAAAAAAAAACAGCAAAGATCCCCCACGCCACACCCCGACGCTCCTCTCCACACACATTACCATTGTCCTCACCGCCACCACCACCCCTCCCCACCCCACCTCCCTATCAGCACCGACTCTACCATTCCCCGTCAGATCAAATTTCTTCAAGGTTAAAGACAAGAGAAACGCGATACGCAGACAACCAGCCGTGAGACGTGTGAGTGAGAAGAACACAATACAATAAAAGAGGGAGACTTATAACGGAGAAACTCCTTTCTTCATTCACTTTTCAGACAGAGGAAACAGATTTCGAGGGAATGTGGAGGCGGAGGGGGGAGGGAGGAAGAGGAGAGTAACGTAGCTGCCTTGTTGGCGAGGGGGTGACAATTGCTGTATTGAGTTACTGCGGCAGACACGAGGGGCTGAAAGGAAATGAAACTAATACAAAATAACAAACGTTTGAAAGCTACAGTAGATCACACACACACACACACACACACACACACACACACACACACACACACACACGTACGCACTAACGCATGCACGCACGTAAAGATCTTTTCCAATACAGTCGGCTCACAAAAAAAGAGTATTTATTTCAAATATCGTCATGAAAAGGACAAACAAAAACAAGTAAAAACCAAGTGTACCTCATCCTGAAATGTTTTTTTCTCAGTACACATGAAGCATGATTTATTGTCCGATGCTTCGAACCTTTTTTTTTTTTTTTTTCATTCAGGCCCATCGCTGTAGGTCGGAATTTTGCTAAATTCGTTTACATTTTTTTGTGTAGCATTTACATTTCATATTTTCCTTGCTCCAAACTACTTTGAAACAAGACAAAAGTTCCGAATTATTATTTCCATCCATGCCAGTTCTGTCTGTATGAACAAACCAAACTTTGAATTCAGATGTAAGTTGCGCAGTGTTGATAAAACCAAAAACCATACAACAGCTATTTCCTATCAATATTTTCTTCACGCAGCAGTCACTTCTTGTAACACAAGCATTTTATAAACCGACTGCTGAGTCTGTTCGTTAGTAAATGAACGAATCTTAACTGGTATTTGATTGACTTGACTTGAATTTCTATAAAACAGGAGAGAGGAGCGAGTCTGTTCGTTAGTAAATGAACGAATCTTAACTGGTATTTGATTGACTAGATTGAATCTCTATAAACAGGAGATATCATCCACTTTCGCAATAAACCGTTTCTTTAATGCATGTAACAGTACTTTCATAATACGCTTTATATCATATATCATAAGAGTCGATTTTTCGGACGCAGATTTTTGATGTACATGTCAAAATTTGTTGTGTCTGGGTATTGCTTATAATTTCCAAAACAAAGACACTTCATCTGAATTCAATTTTTCATCGTTCTCAATATTTCAGTGACCCGTGCCTTTCCTTTCCTACACATCTCCAGCCAACGTCTGTACGTGCAAGCTTAATTTCATTGTGAAAAACATTCCAGTATATGTATATATATTTTTCACTTAAATGTCTGATCTGTCGTAAAACTACTTTTTTTCTTGTTACGCTGAATGTCCACCATTTCTAAAAAAAAAAAAAAAAAATCACGTTAGTTTTACTTAGATTCACTGTCAGTTGCTATCATCTGATTCCCTTTTAAAAGCGTCTGATTGGTCTACAGTCCAACAAGTGTCGCTGCGAAGACAATAATACCCATCAGCAAACAGCGTTAAGCATATTTCACCAGCCCCTGGTACCATGTAAATCCTATTACTCCCCCTTTTTGATTTATCAGTCGCAAGCTCATTAATGTTAAAATGCAAACAACTGAGAGGACTGAACAGACATCCCTGTTTCGCACCGCATGGACGATTGAAATAATTTGAATACAGATTTTTTTTCTCGACGAGAGGGCTTCGTGGAAACAGACAAACAGGCAGACAGCAGGGGGGGGGACAGAAGCAGCGGTGGCAAAACAGGCACGGGGACAGGGGGGGCAGGACAAACAGGGCGGACAGGGGGCGGGGGACGGGGGGACAGGACAGGCACAAGAAACAGGGCACACAAACAGACAGACGGACGACTCACCAGACAGACAGAAACAGGCTTCCCGGTTTTTCCACGACCGACTTCTCCACAAACCTACGATCTTCCTGTGACATTTTGCATGGCCTCCAACAGATCGATCCATTGATCTGGCTCTGATCGACTGAAGGCGCGAGACCGCTTCCTGGCGATTGGACAGATCGAGAGACCGACGTCACCGCACGCGCCCAGCTTACTGGACTAGCCCCGCCCTGAAAGATGGAGGGGTGGGGGGTGGAGGAAACGTGACATGCTTGCCATGTATGGTAAGATTGGGTCTAAGCAGCAAAAGGAGATGAAAAGAACGAGAGAGAAAGAGAACCGGGGAGAAAAAAGAAGTGGGAAGTGGGGACGAAGAAGAAGTGGAAGGAGAGAAGAAGAAGAAGAAGAAGAAGAGGTTGAGAAGGAAGAAGAAAGAAGAATCAGAAAAGAAGATCACTGAAGGTGAGAGAAAGAAGAGCGAAGAGCCCCCCCCCCCCCAGAACAAGAATGGTAGGGAAGAAGAATTCCATTTAATTTCAAACGGTTTTCTAGAGCCCAGGTCGACGGCAATGGAATCACATCCGAGCTGCAAGGGGAATGAAAAAAAAAAAAAAAAACGGAAAAAAAAACAACAAAAACAAAAGGAAAACGAGCACGAATAAGGATGAAGGAAAGAAACATGTAGAAGAATAAAGCAGGAACAAAAAATGATTGAGATTGAAGAAGAAAATTATCAGAAGAATAAAACAACAACAACAATAACAAAGAAGAAGAGAAACAAGAACAAGAACGAAAGGCAGTGAATAAAGAAAAGGCAAAAAGACAATGAGTAGAGAAACAATGAGTACGAAACAGGACCCCCCAGCCCAAACCCCCCCCCAAGAACCCCACCCCAAGCGTAAAACGACCCCCCCCCCCCCAAACCCCCCCCACACCCACCCCCCCCCCCCACCCAAATGGTTTCATTTTTCAAACTCGTTACGTCCGTTTACAGTGTTGAAACAATCTGGAAAAAAAAGGAATGATGGTGTGTGTGTGTGTGTGGGGGGGGGGGGGGGGTTGGGGGGAGGGGGGGGTGGTGAGGGCGGGGGGGGGGGGTGATGACGGGGGTGTGGAAGTTGAAATGGGGGGGGGGGGGTTGATATGATTGGGGTGATGGTGTGAAGGGGGGTGAAGGGGGGTGGGGGGGGTGAAGGGGGGGTGATGAAGGAAGCTGAAGATTGGGGGGGGGGGGGGGGGGGGATGAAGGAAGGGTGGGGTGAAGTTGTGAAGGGTTGAATGCGGGGGGGGTGAATGAATGATGAGTTGGTTGGGTGAAAGAAAATGAAGATTGGGGTGGGGTGGGTTGGTGGGATGGGGAGGGGGGAGGGGTGTGTCTGGGGTGTGGTGGGATGGGTGGTTGTAGTGGGTGCGGAGGGGGGGTTGGGAGGGGTATTAGGGAGGTTGGAGAAGGAAGGAGGGGATGGGAAGGACCCGAGGATAAGGGGAGAAAGGAAGGGAGAGAAAATTAGAATATTCACCCATTCCATTTGTCCATTGATGGTAGAAGTAAAATTATTAATTTCCTAAATCTTCGCCGACAGTTTCGTTTTGTTTTTTTCGTTCATTTTCTTTATGGATTTTCTGGCTTTTTCATAGCAGGATTCCAATTTCAAGTTATTCATTATTTCAAATATAGTTGGGTGGGTTGTGGTTTATTGGGTGTGGGAAGGAGGAGGGAGGTAGATTGGTGTTCCTTATTGGCAGGGGGTAGGGGTGACGTTGTTTTGTTGTCGGGGGGGGGGGGGGAGGTGGGGGAAACTTCAGGGGGTGAAGGAGGGGGGGGGGGGGGGGGGTGGGAACGGGTGAGGGGACAACTGGGGGGGGGGTGGAACGGGGGGTGGGCGAGGTGGGCGGGGGGGTAACTTTGTTTGTTTGTTTGTATTCGGTGGAGGGGTGTTTCGTTGCACAAGAAGGAAGATGGTTTTAACAACATATGTTGTTTATGTCAACAGTCTTCGTCATCTCCACAGTACATCGTCTTCTCTCACCGCTCAAACCTTCATTTACATCATACCCCTCCCTAGCCCGCCCCACACTCCAAATTCCTACCGCAAGACCCCCCACCCCCCCCCCCAACCCCACTATACACAGCATGCCCCCTCGCATCCCCAAACCACTCCCAAATAACCCCAACTCTACCCCGCAATCCCCCTCCCCCCCCCCCCCCCCCCCCCCCCCCCACCTCCCCCCCACCCCCCCACCCCCCTCCCCCCCACACCCCCCCCCCACCCCCCCCCCCCCCCCCCCTCCACAACACACCCTGCACTGTGACCATAAAAAGGAAGGAAGGGAAAGTGTGGGTTGGTGCCTTGTAAGTGTGCGTCACGTCCAGTGTCGCCGTGACGAATGCTAATCGAGTCTGTGAGCCACAGTTGAGCAGTTGATCGTCAGTAGTGAACTGAAATACGCGCTGGTGTCTTCGTGATTTTGCGCGAGTATGTTAACGGCTTCTTTTCTTGCGTGTGATTGGCCGCGTTTATAAACAGAGTTTCGGTTTGTCTGGAAAAAATGTTGATGTAGGTAGAGTTCGGCGTAGTGTTGGGTGCGTGTGGGTGCTGTGGTAGTGTGTGTGTGGGTGTGTGTGTGTGTTGTGTGGTGTGGACAATCAGACAAACAAGGAGAAACTGACTGACAGGACAACAGGGACAGAAAGATGGAACAGAAAGATAAAAATAAAGATGTGGAAGAACGGGGGTTGGGTATGTGGAGAGAGAGGAGAGCGCGAGCGAGTGAGACCGAGGAGAGGCGAAGAGCGAGAACGAGAGTGTGACCGCGAGAGAGAGAGAGCGACGAGAGAGAGAATTTAAAAAAAAAACAGGAGAGGACAGAAGAGAAGAACAGAGGGGAGAGAGGGGAGAGACTCTTAGAAGAGGAATTGGGGAGATGGAGGACCAGACGAGAAGAGATAGAGGAGAGAATTTAGACAAAGAAAGGGAGTGAAAAAGGATATAAACATATGAAGGGAAGGGGAAAGAGAAAAGCGAGCGAAAAAAGAGTTAGTTTGAGCGTGGTGACTAGGGCCAGTGAGGAGGTGAGAAGCGGAGAGAGGAATGCTAAAAAACAGTGTTGGGTTGTAACAGAGAGAAGGATACATGCAGAGAGAGAGGGGAGAGAGGAGACGAAAGAAGGGTGATTAGGAAACAGAAAGACGGAGAGAGAAAGAAGAGCGAGCGGGGGAGAATCGGGAGATGTTGTTTTGATAAGATGAAAGATGGAGCGATGAAATTGGAATGTTGAATTTTGAAATGAACATGGGATATGACATTATATATGAAACATTCGGAGTGAGAAGAGAGGAACATGTTAGAGAGGAAA
>JADBJO010000185.1:452500-455000 GCA_016801955.1 Conus betulinus | reverse complement strand
TTTTATTGATAAAAGACAAGAATGCCATTGAATGGAACCAGATTTCTCAAGCTAGGAAAATATGTCTGGGTGATTCTGTGTAACATTTATTCACCTGATACGTTTATTTCTTGCGTTTAGTCTGTTCAACTATGTTCTTAGCATTACATCCCTCGTGCCTCAAGCTGAGCGAGATTAAAGATGAATTATTGTATTGTGTTGTGCAGTTTCGTGCTTATATTATGTGATGCATGAGGAAGGCATATTTGTCCAAAATTCACTCGCCTATTACGTATTATTCATCAGTCACGTTTAACTTTGCCCTCTGTTTTTGTGTGTATTGTATGTATACTGATATGATATCGGTAGCATTGCAGTCTTCTGATATGCATCGCCAGACAAACGCGCCTTAGAATTGCAGATTATCAGACATGATTAAACTTCGGACGAATATTCACGTTCTGTACGATCTGGGTTTCATTCGAACGATCTGGCTATGAAGATTTGGGTTAAAACAAGGAGGATAGAGAACAGGCATTATTTTCTTCACGGTAGCATGAACTCATTATCATTGTGATCATGAAGAAGAACAAGAAGAAGATGGAAGATCTTTTTCAATATTACCTTCATTATCATTATCCTGATTGTTGTTGTTGTTGTTGTTGACATTCTACTGATGCATGTGCAGATCCAGAGCTCCATCCTGTCTCACACGTGGCAGTGGGATACGAAGGAGAAGGACAAGGCGTTAACGGCCAAACAGGAACAGCTGGAACAGGCCCACATCCACGAGGAACAGATGAAAAAGAAACACGACCAGGTGACAAACAGACAGACAGACAGACAGACAGACATTGAGAACGATTCGTTGATTTATACCTCCAATAATATTGGCTTATGTTAGCCATTTTTTATTCACGTATATCATATAAAGTGAATCTCTGCAAACAACTTGTTTGAATAGTGCACGCTTGTGTGTATGTGTGTGAAAGAACATGAGACAAAACGTTGTTTAAGGCAATTAATCATTACACACGCCGGAAGACAAATATCGTCTCTTCACTGGAAGTCTGTTTATCATCAGAATGCATGCGATTCCGTGTTCAAGACAATTTTACAACTGCAATGGAAAGTGGACGTCCCAGACACAGACCAAGGAAAGTCCTGAGTGAACACCGCGGAGTTCCACTCTCCCGCCCTGTTGCTCAAGAGAGTGTGGCCAGGAAGTAACAGAGCTCACTGACAACCCAAGTATCCGTCAGGGGACACCCACGAACTCCTGACGTAGAACAAGGAAGACGGACGTCAGGAGAGAGAGGGATGGGAAGTGGATGGGTGGTTGAAAAAAAAAAGTGCGAGCTAGGAGAGATGTAGGGCGACAGGCGAGAAGGAAGGCGCATGCTTGCATGCACAGATGACAGTCGTGTAGGCATGAAGAAATGATTTCTTGCGCCTGTAAAATGCCCGAAGACAGGGTATCGTGCACGCATAACGCGAGATTTCTTGCAGCCGTTAAAAACCTAGAAAAAGACTATCATGTAGCTTTAATGTGAGATTTCTTGCAGCCGAAAAATGCCGCCAGAAACAGAGTATCATGTATTTTTTTACTGAGATTTCTGGTACTCGTGAAAAGCCCAGAAACAGACCATTATATCTTCGACGTCATTAGTTACAGTTCCGGCGCGCACTTTTAAGGCATTCACCACTTCCTGGTTGACTTTGTGTCTTCCTCCTGTTCACAGGTTGGCTACCTGTTAGCTACACTTCGCCGCTGTTGGTGTTGTAAATCGTCATCTTTGAAGCACACACACACACAGCGAGAAGGCAAATTCTAGGCGTTGACAATTGGCCATCCTCGCTGAACAGTAGAAAAGCGAAAAAAAAAGCTGACGTACATGGTTGCTTGAGAAAGCAGCCCGGCCTAGTGAACAATTCTCTTGCGGTGTGCTGTGACTGTGGTGCCTGGAAATGGTCTGTGACTTAATAGTGAGGTAAATCGGTTATCTTCCCCTTCTCGATCTGTGGTAGAACGTGTTCATTTCTAACTGTTGTCAAAGGCCTCGAGACGCGGTATCGTGTGGGTAAAAAAACATGCTCTTTTCTTGCAGCTGTTGGAAGCCCAAAGACAGCTGAAAGAGACAAGGGAAAGAAAAAGAAACTTTGGCGGTGAAGGCAGAGTTAAAGGCCCTGATGGACAACTCCAGTAGACTCCAGCAACAGATGAAAGGACAAATGGACACGCAAATGCGCTTTAGCATGGTGAGTCCTTCCTTTCTTAGAATGTTAGTATGGTGAGTTCTTCTTCAAAGAACGTTTTTATCATGCGCATTTTTTTCTTCTCATAGTACATGTGTATGGTTCTGTAGTTTCTCGGTTAGCCGGATGCGTCCCTTATAGTATAATGTAATATATATATATATATATATATATATCCAAACAAAGAAGTCAACAACAATCACGTAAAATCTCTCCCAATATTTGACCTTTTGGTCTTCCTCAAGGGACATTACATTGTTTGTAA
>JADBJO010000185.1:372500-447500 GCA_016801955.1 Conus betulinus | reverse complement strand
AATTTAAGGTATACTGTCATCATTAGGAACTTGAAGTATACGGTCGTCAGTGGGTAACTTAGGTTACTGTCGTTTCCAGAATTTCAAGGTGTGGCTGTGTGTGTGTGTGTGTGAAAGCTAGGGGCGTGTTAGCGAGGCCATGCAGAAAGCCAACAAAATGTGTCAATCAAAATATGTCATGTGGCATGATAAAGGAAACAATTATATGAAAATGTCGGAACAACAACTAAGTCGTCCGCCTCTCCATTGTTGAATGAAACTAGTGGTGAGAATGCCGTGATGGAATGTTTTGTCAGTCAGGAATCTCTCCATAGCTTCTTGTCAGCAAGCACGCTTAAAAGGGGAGAGAAGTCATGACCAGTCCGTAGCAGGACTTTTCCAGTATGTCTCTGGGACATCCACTGTACCCTGAAAGTAGGTCTTGGTATGGACTGCACACACATGTACACGTACACGTACACGTACACACACACACACACACACACACACACACACACACACGCACACACACGCATGCACACACACACACAAACGCACACACGCACACACACACACACACACACGCACGCACGCACGCACACACACACACACACACACACACACACGCACACACACGCACACACACACACACACACACATCACCCTGCCAAGCTGACGGTGGTTTACGTGTGGTTCCCTCAGGACGAGGAAAATCGCCAAGCTGAGGTCCAAAGTGTCAGAGCTGGAGACCGCCCTCGCCGCCAAGACCCGGGAAGCGGAACTGGCCTCCCGCGCCGTCGCCCTCAACGACCTCCACAACGGCCACGCCTCCTCCAGCCTGGACGGCTTGGACCCTCCGGGCTCGACCTCGCCCCGAAACAACCACACCATCAACAACGCCCACGGTTTGCCGCCCCTCAAGTCGGCCGTCTCGCACAAGACGTCGCCACCCCGCGGGCCATGCGGGGCGTGATGCGCATGCCCAAGACTCAGGTGTCGGTGCCCCGGGGCATCGTGGTGGAGGGACGGACACGCCGCTGACCATGTACCCGGCCGGCCTGACCACCATGCAGCTCAGGGTGGACCCGCAGCAGCAGGCCCGAGGCGCCGTCGACCCCCGCGGCGGCAAGCCTCCCATGGGCACCACGCTGGGCGACCTGAGGGCGATGCACAGCCGCTACCCGGGCGTGTCGCGCGGCGCGGCGAGCGCCGCCAGCTTGGACGCGTCGTCGTCCTCCGCCGCCGCCGGCAAGGCCATCAACTCTTCGCCGGCCGCGCGGCGTAAAATTATAGTCACCAAGGTCAAATAATCGACGCGGCCGATTCTTTTCTTTTTTTTTTTTTTTTTTTTTTTTTACTTGTTTTGTTTCGTTGGTTAAAGTTCGGCACGGTGAATGCCTTGAATAACGATCTTCAGATTATATCTGGTCGTTGAAAGGGGGAGGGAAGGAGGGGTGGGAGGGGGATGTGAGGACATCAGGAGGGGATAGGAGGGGGATAGGAGGACATGGGGTATGTAATGGGTTGGAATTTTTATGAGGCAGTATCTTGTACAGATAAAGGAAGGTGGTGGGGTGGGGTCGGATCGGGGTCGGGGAGGATCCCAAACATGGGTCTTTGAAAGAGAGAGGGAAGGGTGCGGAAAAGTCTCCTCTCTCTCTCTCTCTCTCTCTCTCTCTCTCTCTCTCTCTCTCTCTCTCTCTCTCTCTCTGGACACGCGTAGTAGTGAGATAATGGTTAATAGTGTACACAAAGCTTTGGACTGAAAGGGCTAAACTTTCAGAGTTTTTCTTTTTTTTTTGCGATGCCGTGTGTACTATTCGTACTGTGCTTGCCTGTGTGTGTGTGTGTGTGTGTGTGTGTGTGTGTTGTGAGTGTGTGTGTGTGTGTGTGTGTGTGTGTGTGTGTGCGTGTGTGTGTGTGTGTGTGTGTGTGTGTGTGTGTGTGTGTGTGTGTGTGTGTGTGTGTGTGTGTGTGTGTGTGTGTGTGTGTGTGTGTGTGTGTGTGTGTGCGCGCGCGCATGTGTCTACGTGTCATCAATACTGAATTCGTGCAACAAAGAAAAGTTTACCGCATAGCATTAACGAATACGATTTCCTTTTCTTTTCTTTTTTTTTTTTTCTTTTTTACTTTTATTTAAATCAGTCCCCATCCGTGTATGTGTATATGTGTGTGTGCGCGCACGTGCGCACATCCGTGCTCACGTGCGGGCGTGTGTGTTGTGTGTTCGCACATGTGTGTGTGTGTGTGTGTGTGTGTGTGTGTGTGTGTGTGTGTGTGTGTGTGTGTGTGAATTTTAAAGTTTTACATTAAATGTTAAGGGAATTGTACTTTAGTAAGCTAATCATTTCTCAACATTTCCTGCTTCGAATATAATTATCATACAATTATTTCTTCTTCGTTTTGATTCAGTGCGTGTAATTGCTATCTGATTGCCTCCTCTGCATTTTTGTTCTTATTATCTAATCATTTCATAAGTTTTGATCATTCTATATGATTGCTATTTTATCTGTTCCTTTGACGTTTCACTCAATCTGTGTCATTCTTATGCACCATGCTATCTCACATGGCTTTACATTCAATCCAACTATCTGTCATGCAAATTTTCCCCCCCACATTTTTTTTTATTCAGTCCCTGTGATTGTTCCTCAAATACATTTCATGCCTTAAGTTTCAGTCTGTATGGTTGGTACTTGATTATCTGTTCTGTGTTTTGATTAGGTCCGCTTCTTCGTGGGTTGTCTCCTTTGCCTTCTGACTCAGAACGTGTCGTACGTGGCGTTGCTTCTTCATTATTGCATCTGTCTCTTAATCCATCGAGGAGCCGGTCCATATCAAGCCTGTTTAATTATTTTGCTCGGTATTTTGAGTCACAGTAATTGCCGTTTAATTATCTCCTGTGCCTTTAGATTCAGTCCGTCTATTTTTGATGATCTCTTTTGCTTTTTTTAAAAAAAAAAAAATTGTGTGTGTGTGATTTTTATTTACGTATCTCTTCTCGCGTATGATTCAGACTGCCCTGCTTGTTTGTGGCAGTGAGTTCATGGGTTTGGACCCCTGACAGAACGGAGAAAAAGGTGGATGAACTGTAATCCCTCGTCAGGAATGATCACAGCGTCCTTTGTAATGTGTGGTGCAGTTTTGAACCTTGCGTTTTTTTGGTACCAGTGAAAGACCATAGTTATGATTATTGTTCGCAATGGAACTCGCCGATTGCTCAGTTTTAAGAGAGACGTACTCACGGTACTCTTGACTGATCCTGTAGGCTGTGGATTTTAAACTGTCTACTTCCAATTCAGAGGGTTGGATCCCTCAGGGTTCCTCTCCTAGACGTTATTGCCATGGAGGCGAACTGTACAGCGCGGAGAAGGCCCACAGACAGTTTTCTAACTTGTGCTACATAGAGTGTTTACTGAGAAGATACTTTTTGGTCTCAAACTTGACCTTGTGCTGCAAAGTTAACGCTGTCGTATTGTAGACGTTTTCAAGTGTCAGGGACCCCCACGATCCTCACGTATGTTTACTGTAATGTGAAGGGAAATAAGCTTACATTTGCATATATAACATGGGGATTCTGCAAGTGTTAAGGTATGTGCTACAGGGACTGAAAAAAGAAAGAAGAGAAAGTAAATCATCGTTTGTTTTTTATTTCAAAATGGGCCAAAGCGATAGATGATGATGATAATAGTAACATGATGAGACCCACATGGACCCCATCTCTTCTGAGCTTAGGGCGCTTACACAGACAAAAAAAAAGATAAAAAAAAAAAAATCAACGTTCAAAACAGCGCACTTCCACAATGTACATGCTAAGTACATCAACACTTCAATATCCTAAATCCCTGCTCCCGCCCAGATCATCTCACATTACACACCATGCTGAATAACACACACACACACACACACACACACACACACACACATTCACATCACACACACACACACACCCTGCACACCCACACACACACACACACACACACACACACACACACACACACACACACACATTCACACACACACACACATTCAACACACCACACACACACACACACGCACACACACACACACACACACACACACACACACACACACACACACACACACACACACACACACACACACACACACACACACACACACACACACACACACACACACACACACACACACACACACACACACACACACACACACACACACACACACACACACACACACACACACACACACACAACTGTAGTTACCGTCACAATGTGGAAGGAGGACGTGTGGGTATGACGCAAAGGTGTCAGAATCGTGTCAATGGCGGGAGGAAGAAAGGCACAGTGTATCTGAATGAGTTCTACATCTGGATTCAGAAGTGGTAAGAGACAATTCATGACCTTAAAAAAAAAAAAAAAAAAAAAAAAGCGGATGCTCATTTCATAAAGCAGGTCAACGATAAAAGAAAGCAAACGAATCAAATATGAAATCTGCTATCCTTTCCAGCAATCTCCTCATGCAGGCCTAGAACACTGGGCTGTGAAGAAAAACGCCAAACTGTGGCTGTGAGATGTTGGAGAAAAGTGCCTCATGAAAAAAAAAATTATAAAATATAAAATGATGAACGAAAAAAAAAAAGCAAAGACAGGAAGAAAGAGAACGTTTGTGTGCGTGCAAAATTCGGTGTACTGGGTGAATTTGGTCTGAGTGTAGTTTTGGATAAACAGAGAGGTTTTAATTTGTTTTGCGTATAGTTTTCAGGTTTTTTTTTTTTTAATGGAGATATCTCTATGCGTTGTGGGTTTTGTTGTTGATGTTTTTTTCCCTTTTTTTCTTCTTTTTCTTCCCTTTTTCTTTGTGTGTGTTTTTTTTCTTTTGTTTTTTTTCTGTTTTGTTGTTGTTGTTGTTGTTGTTGTGTTTGTTTGTTTGTTTGTTTTTTTGCTTGTTTGTTTGTTTTTTTCTGTGTTTCTTTTCGCCAGTCCAGAAGTATATGCATTACAAATGAGTTTGTAATAATATGTAAAAGTTCTGTGAGTACGTCTGACCTCGAACTGGCCAATGGTCGAACGCCATTGCACACCATTCAAAACTATGGTCAACCACCCCTGTTATAAAAGTGCGCGGTAAGAAAACTGCACCATACAAAAATGGGAAGGCCCAGGTCGTTTGTGACATCTCCACAGATTTCAGCTCGTGTGTGGGACTCTTGCAAAATTGTTGTTCACCTCGATTGATATCTGGATTTAATTTCTATGTCCATGTGTGTGTGTGTGTGTGTGTGTGTGTGTGTGTGTGTGTGTAACTGTGTGCGACCGCAAACGCACGTACACGCGCATGTACGTATGATTACTGTGCTTGTTTGTGCATATATGTTTCTTAGAGTATGTACGTGTGACCAGGCATTTGTGTCTGTCTACCTGTCGGCCTGTGGCTGTGTGCATGAGCAGTAAACAAGACTAAACCTAATGTTGGTGCGTGGTGTCATTTATCGTTCACCCATATTCTTCTTTTTGTTTGCTCTCATTTCGACGTTTCGGAGACAAACGAGAGGGGAGTCGCCGTCGGGATTGCTGGTGGTGCTGCTCTTGTTGTTTTAACGCTTTGTTATGATCAGAAAATAATCCCAGTCCTTTCTGCAAGTTTGCTGACGACCCTGGGATTAAGAGTCCCATGCTCTACCCACCGAGCTAACCGGGCTTACAGCGGGGCTGAATAGGACGGACACATCCTAACAAAGCCAGCATCAACGCTGCCCGTCGAGCTCTGACTTGACAACGGTGGAGGAGGAGAGGACGACCCAGAAACAGCCGGAGAAGAGACAATGAGAGTTGAAGGGGAAGGGAAACAACTGGACAGCTTAGAGTCGACGCCTTGGGAGAGTTGTTGTTGGGTTATGTTCCTTGGGGCGACAAGCTTCAGGATGCGTCGTCTACACAGCATTCCATGTTCGTATTTCTCACACTGGCTGCGTGAACTGGCAGCCATTACCGTCTGTAGGGGATGTAGCAGATGGAATTCTGCCGACTGAAGAACAGAACAGACGGCACTGAATACCACTGAAGTGACTCCGCAGCCGTGCAGTGTCCTGTCTGTCTGTTCACTACTTCATGACGATCTGATATTAAGGGCTCCCTCTGGACGGCCGAGGCTGCTATAGCACCACCTGGGTGTGGTTTGTGTCAAGGGGGAATCAGAGTGAGCGAAGGACAGGGGAGGGAAAACAGCAACATGAACACATTGATGTGTATACAGGTTCAAGCTTTAGACGAGGGGTAAGGAAAATTTGCTGGCAGACAAGTTATCAACATCATTGTACAGGGAAGGTCATTTTTTGGTTTTGTTTTTTGTCTTTGCAGAGACTGGCGTCAACAAAAACGATTGGCGTTTTCTTTTCAAGCGTTGTTTTCGTTGTTGTTGTTGTTGTTTAATGTTTACTTTAAAACTCCAAGTCATGATATCTCTCCTCTACACTTGACTAGCAACCCAACCGACAGATTGCTTGTCTTTACTGTTCTTTCCTGTCCCAGCACCATCCAGCTTTAGAATACTCTAAAAGGGACAACTGCAATGTACCTCTCTCCGTCTCTTCTGTGTGCACTTTCTCTAAACTGCGGCGGCGTCAGAACTATGCTACGTGTAGGTGATCAGAACAAAAAAGCCTGTTCATGCTGAGACGTTTCCTCAAGCACTCCACTGGTTCCCTGTTCAAGCAAGAATAGATTGTAAGCCCGTCATCCTTGTCCTAAAAACTTTAATTCTAGGCTCTTGTGCACCACAGATTTGGAATTCTCCTCCGTATCATATTCGTCGTCATGCCCCCCTCCCTTGACTCTTGCAAGACAGCGCTGGGAACACATTTTTTAAACTTTAAAGCTTAAAAAGGTTAGATCTTCATCGTCCCTGCCATTTTTCTTTTGGCCTGTGCTTGTGCTGTGTGTGCAGGTGGAGACAAGAGTGTGGGTTAAAGCCGTTGTTAGATGGAACATAGGATGTAAACGTGTGCTAACCGAGTATAGAGTCTTTTCTAGCTTATGTTGTTGTTGGCGGTATTATTGTTGTTGTTGTATGTGTGTAATGATAATGAAAGTCTGGGTTTGTAGAACACTGTGTTGTTGTTTTTTCCAAACTTCATGTGAAGCGATTAAGAGCTTAATTTACTTAAGAAGATATCGCGCTAACAAAGCACCTATTGTTACTATTATTATTATTATTATTATTATTATTATGTTGTTATTGTTATTATTATCGTTGTTGTTGTTGTTTCCGTTGTTTTTGTTAAAACTTCTTCCCCTTTTCCTTTCTTTCAGTGCTTATTTCTGTATTTATTCACTTTCTTTTCGTAGGTTTGCCTTCATTTGTTGTTGGTATTGTTTTCGTATCCGTTTTTATTTTCTACTCCAACTAATCGAAACATGTTTACAATAATATCAACAGTATTGAAGTGTTTACGTGAATTTAAACAGCATTGTTGTATCATAACGATAGTATTATTAACTCTGCTTCGTATAGGCCTACTGTGTAAGCCGGATGACTGTATTTATCTTGGGCAGATGGTCAGATCTGTCTGGCGCAGATGACAATATGTATCAAGAGCAGGTGTGATCCGTCTTGGGCAGACAACCAGATCTGTTTAAGGCTGATGACTAGATCCGCCAATGGTGGATGACCGAATATGTCTAAGACCGATAACCTGGTTTGTCTTGGGAGGAAAAAAAAAAAAAAAAAAAAAAAAAAAACCCTTGATCTGTCTAGGACTGTATTATCAGATATATCTAAGTGGTTGGCCACGTCTGTCTAGGGCAGATGATCAGATCTGTTTAATGCAAATGATAATACCTGTCCAAGGCAGATGATGAGATCTGTTTATGCAAATGATACTTGTCCAAGGCAGATGATCAGATCAGTTGTATGCAAATGACGGTACCTGTTCAAGGCAGATGATGAGATCTGTTTATGCAAATGATAATGCTTGTCCAAGGCAGATGATCAGATCAGCTTTATGCAAATGACAATACCTGTTAAAGGCAGATGATGGGATCTGTTACGGTAGGAGATCAGATTATCAAGAGCAGATAAGGTTTGCTTCTTGTTTATGTGTGTTTGTCCGTGAGGGAAGGGTAAGATTATTGTCCTATGATTTGCTGGCTGTTCGCAATGGACGCTTCTTCCTTGTATGGATTTCCTCTAGCTTTGAAACGCCGGCGATTTCCGTGCACGTCAAATATCGACTAGTGGTTGGGCCTTGAAGACAACTGCATGAAAGATAGCGGGTTCCCCGCAAATATAAGATCGGATTATCGGAAATGGCCGTAACAATACGCCTGCTCCTTTTGTCATTTGGGGGGGAAGAGGGATGTGTGTGTGTGTGTGTGTGTGTGTGTGTGTGTGTGTGTGTGTGTGTGTGTGTGTGTGTGTGTGTGTGTGTGTACGTGCGTGCGTGCCTGTGCGTGCGTGCGTGTGTGTGTGTGTGTGTGTGTGTGTGTGTGTGTGTGTGTGTGTGTGTGTGGAGGGGTGTCTATCTTCATATTTACTAAAACTTAACTTGAAATCATTGAAGGACACAGGACATCCTAGTTCTAAAGGATTCCGACACTCCAGTATTGTGCTTCTTAATCAGTTTATCGGGCTACGTGCCAATGGGGAAGACCGTAATCGCTGTTTGACAGGTCAGTACTTTCTGTGCTCCTTTTGTGCTCTCCGTTGGTCTTTGGGGGATATTCTTTTTGACGGAAAAAAAAAAAAAAAAAACACACACCCGAAGGTGCTAGCTGGACCGAGAGAAGCACTGTCCTCGACCACCGAACCAACCATCTGGAAGCAATTCTGCATCATCCTGAAAAGCTTGCGCTGTGTTCACATTGGGTGCAGGCATCCAGCAGGCATTCCGTTAAGACGTCAAGGAATAGAGAACTGCGCCATGGCAGAAGCCATAGTGTGATGACGACCAGACGCGACACGACAGAATCTTCACAGACGCCTTATTTCATGACTGCAGAGCCCATCGGCAATACGCCACCGCCAGCCTAACTGCTGCGCGCATCCCGCAGCCTCACTCGTTGCTGTTTCGCTGACAGGTGAAACCAGTACTACTCCAGACACAGCCAAGCTTTCGCCACATGGTCTTACGTGCCCTTAGGAGAGGACCCTGGGTGCAGTTTTTTCCTACTGTCGACAGAGATGTCCCTGTGTTCAGTGGGTCTTTCCTCACCATCACTAGGCCTTCTCTCTAGAGTCAGTTAAAAGACAGACAAGAAACACACACACACACACACACACACACACCCGAAGATGCCAGTGGGACTCAGAAAATTTTTGTCCTCAACCGCCGAACCAACCAGCCGGGAGCAATCCTACACCACCCTTGGAAGCCTGCGACGTGTCCACATAGGATGTAAAGGGTATACAATATTTTATTTTTGTCCGTCCATCCTCTTAATTATGTTGTGTCAAGAGAGTGTATGTGAATATGGGGTGATACATGTGGGTTTGTGATGGGTGGGACTGCTCCTTTGTATTATCTTGTGCATTTGACTCCAAGAAGAGTCAGTGCTACTATGGTTCTCGTTTCTGCAATCTGTGATAATCTGTGATACAGAGAAGTCCGGTAACCCTGTGAGTACATATTTTTTGTGTCCTGCAGTTGTAACTGATATGATTCAAAGATTGGAGAAAAAAAAAACTATTTCATTCCCATAAATATTTCCTGGATTGCTCAACTTCGTTTTCGGTTTTTGGTTGTGTGTGTGTATGAGTGCTTTTTTTTTTTTAACTCTGTGTGTGTGTGTGTGCGTGTGAGCCCCACTCAACTTACCAACCTCTCTCTCTCTTACGTTCATAAAGGTACACGCGCGTGCACGTTCTTGTGCGTGCGAGTGAGCGCTAACTCACACATGTTTAATCACTAAGGCTGACACACACACACACGCACACACGAAGCAGCACAGATTACCTAACTCTAAGAGACAAGATACAAACACAAAATAAAAATCTCTAAGCAACTGTCATGAACTCACAAGACAAAACAGACACGTAAACTCCAACAAACAAATCCTCTTCAGACATCATACAGAACAGACATGAAAACTGCTCAGAACAATATATAAAGTCCCCAACCACCAAATGTGATAAGATGCTGCCAATCCCACGACAGTGGGGGAAAAGGAATCCGTTTGTGTTCAACTGCACCGACACCCCCCTTCCCCCCCCCCCCCCCCCCCCCCCCCCCCCCCCCCCCCTCACACTCCGCAACATGCCGTGAAAGGTAGCAAACCTGTCAATCTTCATGTCAAGCGTCAGCGGGATCGAAACGTTTGACTGCAACCTTTGGCATACATAAGTGAATCCACATTTAAATTACACATCACAGGTCACGTGGTGTGTACCTTTCATTTCAAACGCCTTCTTTCCAGAGGTTTGGTAAGTGTCCTTTAAAATGAATATTCATTATTGAAAAAGAATTTAAAATGATAATGCATTCTAAGTAACAACATAACGGGGATGGCTTTGCATCCCTTGCAGCTGAAAGAAAAGTTTCATTTTGTTTAATCTGGCTTTGGAATGTCACCAGAGTGCACAGCTAGATTTGCGTGCGGATGGAGTTTGCCCCTTCTGGTTGCCGCTTGAAGACGACCTTAAAGCCCTCACAAACAATTTGTACCAGAAAACTATGGTGGGAAGGGAATGGGGGGGGGGGGGGGGGGGGGGTGGCGATTGCTGTTTCTGATTTCGTATTGAAGAGACCGCGTCGTTCAGGTATATGCAGAGACCCTTTTGCCTGCTGTGCGACTGGTGACTGTTTACGGCTTAACCAGACTCAGTGCTTTCATACAGTTGAGACACACTGAGAGAGAGAGAGAGAGAGAGAGAGAGAGAGAGAGAGAGAGAGAGAGAGAGAGAGAGAAGAGAACTGGCTATTCTTCCCTGCCAGTGTCACGTTCAACCCAGCGTAACGATCACTTGCGTTTTGTACTGCACACTTCGTGCAGACCTATATTGTCTTTCAGTCTTATATCCGCCAAGATGAACTGCAGCCCAACTGTCGCTGTCCATCTCTTTGACGCCAGTCTGTCCGAACAGCACATAGTTCGTAAGCCACGGCTTCCTGATCACAGTTTGCTTGATCAGCTGAGATCAGACAATCTACATACTTAGCTGAGGTCGGGCTGTCTACGCAGTGACCTTAATCAGCTGAGGTCAAGCAGTCTACACAGTTGTTTTAGTTGAAATCGGGCAGTCTACAGTCATCTTAAGAGCTGACGTCAAGCAGTCTACATAGTTATCGTAGTTAGTTGAGATCGGGCCCTCTACATAATGACAAACAGAGACTGACCGGTTTTAAGATGATGACCTTGATTAACTGAGGTTGGGCAAACTAGTCAGTGAGTCGTGCAATCAAAATAGTAATCTTAATTTCGATAGCAGTGTAGTTAATGACCTGAATTAGCTGAGGTTGGGCAAACTAGTCAGTGAGTCGTGCAATCAAGATAGTAATCTTAATTAGCAGAGGTCGAGCAGTGCAGTTAATTACCTGAATTGGCTGAGGTCGGGCAGTCTAAACAAGGACCTTAAGTAGATGAGTTCGGAAAAACTAGACAATGGCCTAAACTTGCTGAGGTAGAGGAGTCTAGACAATTATCTTAATTTGCTGAGGTCGATCAATCTAGACAACGACCCTAATTAGTCTAGGTCAATCGGTCTACACAGTGACCTTGATCAGCTGAGGTCGGGCAGTCTAGAGACAATGACCTGATTAACTAAAATCGGAGAGTCTTGATGGTGATCTTAATTAGCTGAGGCAGGACAGTCTGCAATGTGATTTTCATTAGCCAAGATCGGCCAGTCTTGGTGGTGATCTTAGTTAGCTGAAATCGGATAGCGTACGTAATCATTTTTTATTAAGCAGAGGCTGGGCAGTCCAGATTGTGATCTTAATCACTGATGTTCGACAGTAGAAAGTGATGTCCGTAAATCAAGTTCCCATGGGTTAGCAAGTCCCACGTTGGCTAATCCGCAGATCTTGTATCCTCTAATAAAGATTTATCTGAAAATACACTCAAAGCCTTAAACAAGGTGTCTCTGAGACGTCGGAAACTCCATGAATGAAATCAATCTATCGTACCATCCCTGCGTCACCAGATTGTAGAGATGCCGTGACAATCGCTGGAAAAGCGTTATGATGTATTTGTGGGACTGTTCTATCTGGATCGCCCCATCAAGAGGTGTAAAATGTGCCATGGACCCCAATAGAAAGACTGGAACCAGAAACAGTTGAGTTTTATCCACTCAGCGTACACCTCGGTGAGCGTTGCTCTAATATCCCATCAACTCTGCAGATGTCTGTATCTCTCGGCCAGGTTGATAATACGGAATGCATTATGAGACGATGCAGAGACCTCAACCCTGTCATGTGTGTGATGTAGTCTCGCCACCAGAATGGAATATCATAGCATCGTATTTCATCCCTGTTGATCATCTGACAATCAGATTCCAAATTCTGTGGCCTTCACGCCCAGTTTTTGTTGTGACCACACTTTCAATGTCCCCAACTTACGCACGCCTGCTGCGAGTTTCTGTCCATGTTTTGCTTTTTCTACATTTGTGACGATCATCACTGGATGGATTTGGCGGTAATGTTCCTCCCGGAAAAGCATGTGTATCTAATCTAGCTCACTGATTAGGTACTGACTTTGGTCAATGCGGAGCTTAGTACATGGTGTCTGGCGTATACGACATCAGACAGGTTAATTACCTTGACCACAACTGAAGTTGTACCGTGTGTGATAACAAAAGAATAAGAAAGATTTGCACACCGAAATCTGTGTGACACTAGGGTAACACATGCTCACAGAGTTGTGTTCTGTTGGTACAAATACAACAAAAGAGACATTTACACAGAGAGGTGTGTTGTAATTTTTTGTTTAATTGAACGGATACATAACAAAGGAACATCACGACTCAGTCACGTCTCGCACTTTCTTCCCCTCCTCTCTCTCACAGGAACAAAATGCATGTCAGCTATCTGCCGATGTAAGTGAGCATTATTGCTGTCCATAACTGAATCATCTCGACACTTTCACAACGAATCCACACAGAAATATATACATATTTGCAGATGTGCGTTCGCCGTGCGTTCGCTCACACCCTTCAACATGCATGAACATGCATGCTTGCATGCACTTGCACACAAAAAAAAATGCACAAGCATGTGCACACACCCAGCCAGCCTCAATTCCTCCCCACCCAAACACACTTACAATATGCAAAAAAATATTTTGAACACTTTTTTCCAATACACTTCACATAAGCACAGTTACTGTGCCACTCTGTATTAATCCCAATCCAACACACACAAGCTATATACACACACAACACGCAGAAAATAAATGAGTGTGTATCCGGGCTACTGTATCTTAGTTTGTACCTGTAAATTATTACATCTTAGTTTGTACCTGCAAATGATTACACTCTTTTACACAAGCAAAACAGCAAACATGTAAACCGAACAAAATCAATCATTCAAAAGAACATACACAACGACATAGGGGCTGAGCTTAAGTCAGCGTTCAGCAATACATCTTGCAGTCCTTTAAAACCATGGAATTCGATACATTATGCAGATGTCTGTCCCCCCCCCCCCCCACCCCCCCCCCCCTACGCCCCCCCCCCCCCCCCCTTCTTTTAATGGATTTGGTAGCATAATTTCATCAACATAGCACAGCTAATCATGCAGTCACTTTTCTGGGCTTTCACAACAAAGGGGATGGATGGATCGTCTTGCAAAAAACAATAAATATAGATATTTACAAACTATGTGAAAGGATAACTAATTGGTTGACAACTGGAAGGTATATCAAACTATGCCATACCGAGTGCACCAGGCATTCCCCCCCCCCCAAAAAAAAAACACGAAGTGGACAACATTTTTAAACATGGATATCTTTTTTTATTTTTAAAGGCAGGTCAAAGACAGTGACCTAGACGAGAAAATTACACGCACTAAATTTCCAGGATGCTGGGATAGGTTTATTATTGAAAGAACTGCAAGCACCCCCATGGGTGCACACACACACACACACACACTGACACACACACACACATACTCATTTGTAAGATCGTCCTTATGTTACGTCAAGGCTGACATGAATCCAGAAAACAAACTTCAGCTCGAACAAACTGAACAAAAGCGGACTGACCGGTGCATGAGTTTTATGAGAATGATTCCCCGTTTTGTTTCTTGGCTTAATCGTGATCAGTCAGCTTGGTCTACGGGCTCAGCACAAGTGGTGGAGCTTCTATGGACTGTTTAGTGCCAGATGAACCCTCCTTAGAGAAACTTAACACAAAAATATCCACAGCCATTAAATGCACACTACATTCCTCATTCTGCCATCTTTAAACTCTCTCTCTCTTCTCTCTCTCTCACACACACACACACACACACACACTGGCATACACTATCTACGGTCCACCCTCAAGACAAAAACATGGCATGCAAGACAACAGTTCCTGAAGTATGTGAGACACAGTCCCTGAACACAAACCCAAGATCATGTATTCAGTTACTATCACAGACATCAACGGCTCCACTCATGTCCTACCCAAATCAGACAACACACCTCAAAGCAACAAAGTCATGCCATTCACCACCGCACCAGAACACACTAATCACGCCACAAAGATAAACTACCATAGTGCAGATTTACTGTCACACAGTTGCAGGCCGGGAGGTTGTAGAGTCAAATCTCATCAAAGGCACATAATCATGGCCCTAGGTCAGTCCCCTCCCTGAGTAGTCAAGTGCTCTATCCAACGAATGTGGCTCAAAGAGGTCTGCTCATGCTCGCTTACCAACACTGCAGTTGTCTGTGTTTTTTTTACGTCTCACTATACAAGACAGCATAAAAATGCAGCCAATATAAGACAGTGTGGAGTACGGTTCTAATTCCCCATGCTTGGGGCGAGTACAGTTCTAATTTGCTAATGCGTGGGGCGAGTTCTTCAGTGGCAGACAGTTCACAGGGACTATCTATTAGTGAAGGGAGCTCTAATCAGGATGTTCATTAACACTGGCTCCACTACTAACCATATCATTTGTATGAGGGAATTAATGGATAGTGTTCTGCAAAATGGAATCAAAACAGGCACTACTGAACATCACTCAAGTGACTCAGCAATAGCGCAGTGCCTTTTCTGGAGGGTGGCCTCTTGATGACCTGATACTGAACTGCCAGGGCTGGGACTGCAACAGATTAGGCAGGGTGTGGGGAGGGAGGGGGTCATGGAGCAGAAAGGGCAGAGTGGGAGTGCTGTAACTGAAAAGGGCACAGAACAAGTGACGACCAATGACAGTGAAGACTTAGCTGTTCACATACTGTGCCCAGGTCAGTACACAGAACTTTCACCAGTCTTGGACAACAGACGTGGCACACTTTACAGCTCTATGTCTTCTACAGGCAACGACAAATGCAAAGCAAGCGTAGAAAAATATGCACTAAATCAAAAAACAAAAGAAAAAAAAAATCAGAATCCTGGCACATTGTCAAATATAGGAAGCAGGTAGGAATTATCTACCTTTAAGTGAGCTTGTGCGTGTGGAAATAGGCAAGTCATGTCTCTATGTTTATTTGTCTATCCTTCACTGCAGAAATGGTCTGCACAGTTGGTGGTTGTTTGGGGTCCTGCCTTCAGGTCAATCACAACAGGTATATGAAAAAGTTGGGCAAATGTTGGCCAAAAACACAAGATGATCTGTGGGATGAATATCTATATGCAGTTTGCGCAATCAGTATCTTCTAGATTATTTATGGGTTAGTATCCGCAGGTATATTTTGCAGGGTCAATACCGACAGGGTCTTCTGTATGGCCAGTATCTGTAGATAGTTGTAGGACCACCATGCAAAGAGCAATCAATAAAGTCAACATCCAATAGTTGTTCACCGAATGCACACTGAAACAAACATGTGTTCTACCTTACACCACTTGTATATGTTTACACTTAGCTAGGACATGTGCAATGTTGACCGACTTCAGAAGATTACATAGGTAAGTCATAAATGTGTCCAGGATGTCACTAGTTTAAATACCAAGTTATCAACTGATGCACATTGTGTAGGCAGTTGACTTTCAGATTATTCTATCAGGATAGATACGTTATTGGTTAATGCTGCAGCAGTGTATGCAGAACGACTAAAGCGAAAGAAGAATAGTGCCCAAAGCCAGATTATGTCAGTAGTATGTGGGTCTTCTGTATGGCCAGTATCTGTAGATAGTTGTAGGACCACCATGCAAAGAGCAATCAATAAAGTAACATCCAATAGTTGTTCACCGAATGCACACTGAAACAAACATGTGTTCTACCTTACACCACTTGTATATGTTTACACTTAGTAGGACATGTGCAATGTTGACCGACTTCAGAAGATTACATAGGTAAGTCATAAATGTGTCCAGGATGTCACTAGTTTAAATACCAAGTTATCAACTGATGCACATTGTGTAGGCAGTTGACTTTCAGATTATTCTATCAGGATAGATACGTTATTGTTTATGCTGCAGCAGTGTATCAGAACGACTAAAGCGAAAGAAGAATAGTGCCCAAAGCATATTTCAGACAGCTTGTTCCTGGAAGCTTTCACCTTCCCTCTGTTTGGCTGATCAGCTTCGCTATGCCTGAGAAGTGGAACAAGTTCAACTCCCCCATTGGTCTAGCTTTCCTTGGGTCTGTTTACCTGGGTGATCATACCTGTCAGGTGTCAAATCATGAGCACAAGAGGAAACACTTAAGTGAGACACTTGCTTAGTATGGCGTGGGCTTGACGCTACTTGTATCTCCTGTGTACTGAGTCTACTTGAACATGTACAATGCAGTCGGTAACCAGAGTCTCTCCTATAACCCCCTCCAGATGGATTCATCCTTTCAGCCAACATCTCCACCTCCCCCCACCCCCACCCCCACCCTCTTTCTCATCCCACTCCCACCTCCCAGCCTTATGCTTTACTTCACTGATAATGCCAACACTCATTCAGGAGTCGATCCCACTCAGTTTTCAATTCTACCTGTTGGACAAAAACCAGTTCATCCCTGTCCCCTTGCTTTATGGCATTAGCAAATGTTCTGGCTATGCTGTTCTTCGGTGGTGATGCTCTAGTTTTTAATACAAATGCATGCACATGAAAAGGATTTTTTTTTTTTTTTTTTGGTCTTAATAAATCGACAAAATCCTTCTCTGTGGACATTAATCCTCATCTAGGGTAGACTTCTTTCTTTCTTTCTGCGTATGCAGGCTGATGCTCCTGCGGACACTGCTGTATAGACAGGCAGTGGAGTTTTGTGTGTATGACTTTTTTATCCCGCCATTAAGGCAGCCATACTCCATCTTCGGGGAAGGTGCATGCTATGTGTAATGTGTCATCCATACTAACGGCCAAACTGGCCTTCTCTTCGGAAAGTTGGTGATGGGATTTTACGTGTGTGCAAGATTTTATGTGTGCGTTCACACATGGAACCTCAGTTTATAGTCTCATTCGAAGGACTGTATGGGGAATGGAGTCAGAACCAATGTTAACTCTGAGGGAAAAAATCCCCCTGTACCAAAATTTGAACCCACAACACCCCAGGATCATGAGTTCAACGCTCTAACAACTGAGCTATTCCGGCCCATCTAGGGTAGACTACTGGAGGATGATTTTCAGGACTGCTGACATATTCTGCCCACATACTTACATCTTTGCATAGCATATTAATACACAACTTCATTTCTTTACTTTAATGAAAAAGTTTATTTCTTCACCTTTTCAGTAATAAGCTGCCTTCACATCTGTACATTCCGATCCGAGGCCTGTTCTTTTAATTTGATGTTCTTCACTTTTTCACTCGCATGTATAAACAAAGCCAGTCCATATAATCATCTTGCTCCAATTCTCTGAGTATGTGTGCATACATGTTCATACATGTACGCATGTTTGTGTGTGCACACATGTATAGGAGAGCATGGGTACATGTGTGTGCATGTGCTCATGCTTGTGTCCATGGTATGTGTCTGAGCGCTATGAGACAATTAAAAGCACTTGCATGGCACGTAATGAGAAACATTGTTCAAAACATTTCAGGCCATTCTGTAAGTAATGATGTCACTGAACAGTAAAGGCTGTTCATCTTTCACATGTGTTCAGATGTCACTTAAATGACATTTTCTCATAGACAGTGATCAGTTACAATCACTGACTTTTGCACCCTGTTAAAAGATATACTTCAAGCCAAATTTAGGTCTACAAACATCAACTTACATTCTATCAAGATCAGACCATAAAATACAAACTCTACCAAGCAGAGATGTAGATATAAACAAATACTTTACTACAGACTGGCAGCACTGCCAAACACAGCAATGTAAGACTACACTGACTTTGTGCCAAATCAAGCAAGAGAAGCTGTATTAAAGCAGCAAATACAAACAATCCTACCAGTTTCAACAACAATCAATCTTTACAAAAAATACATGAATACAGCATAACATTATACTGTTGCCAAATTACAGAAAGCAGGCCATAATCATAGGTACATCTGTAATGGATTAATCAAATAATATATCACTACTGTTACACCAAACACATCATCAGGTAATATTTATCAACGTTAGCTGATGACATATATGTGGAGTATATGGGCACCGTGACAGAAAACTGTCGGTTAAAGGAAGGGGAACTAGGACAGTGACAGCGAAGCATCAGCTAAAATCATGTCTCTTGTATCATGCGCTTTTCCCTCTTCAACATTGCAGACAACCCTCACCCCCCTCTTTTACCCCCCCCCCTACTCACCATCTCTCCACCCCCACTCAAAACATTTCCTGTTCCTAATGCAAGTTGACTCTCTTTGTCACAATCCATTTTTTCACACTGCCCACACTCTGAGGCTGAGACTCTGAGGCTGTTGGAATGCTTTTGATTTTCATCACACACAAGCAAACTCTATTTGCCTCTCACCTGCCCACTATTTTGCCTTTCACTCTCGTGTTATGTGGAAAAAATAAACAAATCAAAAAAAAAAAAAAAAATGCTTTTTGCACCTGCAGCATTTCAGAGATAAGCTGTCCTCTGCTCCATTTTTCTCAGTTCATTTTTTTTTTTTTTTTTTTTAAGTCAGACTGAGAAAAAACCCTGGTGACAGGCCAGTCAGCTAGTTTGGCCCTCTTCTTCACACATAGCTCTTCCGAACTTTGTGTTTGGAGTGTATTATGTTGGTGCATGTTTCAACTGACTGTAAAACTAGGGCTCACTGAACTCTGTTTTGGCCACACAACATTGCAGTCTCCCAGAGGACTGACCATCTTTCTGGATTCTAATCTGTAACCTGTCACCAACTCACATCACATGACAATATTAAACAGTAATCGTCTGTTGTTGCCGTGGGTTGTTTACATCTTTCGCCCTTTCCAGACATTCCCCCCCACGCCACTCATTCCAGGAACAACAGAGTTTGTTCCGAATACTCTGACACAAACCAGATCACAAAGATCAATATCCACTGCATACTACTGACCCAGCACATGTGATATTACAATCGATGAAGCGATTTAAAGATAAAATGCTTCAGTCCCTTCACTGCTGCCATAGCTGTTGCGTACACAGACTAAGGACACTGAGAACTAAGAGAACAAGTGGCTGAAACTGGGTTGTACTGAATGGATAGGAAAGTCTAACTGTGCTTGTTCTTCATCCAGTCAGTCTTCAGTTTGTCCCTCTGCTGTGGTCCACACTTCCCTTGTAGTGCCATCGATGACAAGCATGTTCAGAAGGCTTTCTCATCAGAATCAGGCATTCACTGACAGGTAACAGCGACACTCAACTTTCATAAAAATCACTCACCCTATTCCTGCATATCGCACTGGTTTTAAAACCGGCACATACTGCAACATGAAGAGGCATTACTGTACAATTAAATGCGTACATGCAAGAATGTACAACTTGACAATGACAATGGATTTTCTTCTGATAATCTTGTATACAATATTGCACATTTTTTGTACAACTCTAATGAAATATGTATATGGATGCTCTTCCTTCTCAGAAAGACAAAAGGCAATACAGTACGCAAATCTGGATTATAACACTGGATTAACTCAAATAGTCTTTTTTTTTTTTTTTTTTTTACTGGCAACTGTACCAAAAAGGGATCCATCACACATTGTCAAATCTACAGCCAATTTGTTTTCTGTGATAATTAATCTTAAACTGCATACCTTTTCTTTAATGTCAAAGCATCTTCTACCAAATCAATCATTTCGAGTGCTGCATGAATTCATGAAACTGTGGTGTTGTTTTTAAAGAAACTAAAAAAAGAAGGGTCTGAATGGAGAAAATGTTGCATTCAGATCCAGTTTGTGTGTGTGTTTGCTGATTGTTGATGTTTACAACTGTTCATCATAGTCACAGACTTTCAACTGAAAGATCAAGAATCAAACCCCCTAGCAGGAGTGCCAACTCCCCTCTTCTTGGCCTTCTGACAGGTTGCCACTGAAATCTGATGTTACCACACAGGCATACTCCTACAGTCTTTGCTGCTTTGAGCAATTGTGACCTAAGCAGCTAAACTGTCCACAAACAGTCATGTTCAATGGACCATCCTCTATCACCGTCACTGATACCACTTCAGTGAGGGCAGCACCACAGGAACAAGCAAGACTGACTGTATAGTCTTCACTGCTTCTTGAGCTGTCCAGATCCGAGCATTAAATTATCCATAAGAATCACAGTAAATGGACCGTCCTCTTTTACTGTCATAGTCCACATGACCCAAGCAAAAATATCTTTAAGATAAACAGCTGCCATGGCGAAGTGGTTAGAGGCGTGGACTCCAGACTGGGAGGTTGTAGGTTTCTTCTTTCTTCTTCTTCTTCTTTTTTTGTACGCAGGCTGATACTCCTGCGGACACTCCCTGTATAGACAGGCGAAGATTAATCCCATCTACTCAACAGAGAAAGTGGAGTTTTTGTGTGTATGACTGTTTTTTTATCATGCCATTACGGCAGCCATACTCCAACCCAACTTTGGGGAAGGTGCATGCAATGTGTAAGGTGTCATCCATACCAACGGCCAAACTGGCCTTCTCTTTCGAAAGTTGGTAATGGGATTTTACGTGTGTGCAAGATGTAATGCGTGCATTCACACACAGAACCTCTGTTTATAGTCTCATTCGAAGGACTGTATGGGAATGGAGTCAAAACCAATGTCAACTCCGAGGGAAAAATCCCCCTGTACTGAAACAGCCCGGCGGAGATTTGAACCAGCAACCCCAGGATCACCAAGATTACGAGTCAGGCGCTCTACCACTGCGCTATTCCAGCCCGGCTGTGGGTTTGATTTCCATCAGAGCCATTTATTGGTGGGATTTTTCTGCCCTGACCAGCCCCTGTCCAGAGCCGAGTCTGCTATGGGCTCAACTAGAAAGACTGGAACCACACTGTTTCATCCACCTCATGAATGCGCCTCTGAGTATGAAGCTCAATTTTCCTGACCAACACTGTAGGGCCTGTACATCAGCATATGATATGAAAGTAAGTGGCCCCTGTCATGGTATTAGACCAGAGAGGAAATCTGACATCATCATCATTGTGATCGGCATTAAAAAAAGTCCAGTGAACTGTTCTGTGGGCCTTGGTCTGATTCTGTCCAGGTCACCAGTATGATGGCACCCTCTTTACAATGTACTGTGGACAAGGTCCTGTATCCTACAGCCACTGTTTCTTTTTGATAATATAATACTCTTGATCATGTCTTGTGTCCTACACTCTTTTATAATATACAGTAGTCAATGTCTTGTATCCCACAATCACTACTCCCTATGATGTGCTGTGGACAACGTCTTGTATCTACAGTCATTCTTTACCAAGTGTTGTTGATGATGGCGTGTACGCTAAAGGCAACATTCTTTCCGATGTGGTGTGGACAATGTTTTGCACCTAGAGTCACTGCTCTTACTTCACAACACACTGACTGATAACTTCTAAATTCTTTGAAAAAAAAAGGAATGCAAAGCTATAGCTTTGACATTTTGTGCTTATATGGAATATACAAGTTATTCACAAATGGTCCAGTTTCAACTGACTGACTTATCACATTTTCAAAAGTAAAATGAATTTTTCACAACTGACAGAAAAGGGACGTTTTTTTCTCATATAAGAGAAAATTCACAGATGTCATCTTTCATAGCCATAGTCACTTCCAAATTACAGAAATGGAATGGGTCATTGTGTAACATAGTAGATGTATATGCTGCTTTTTCAATCTGTTGCAAATTTCAACATTCCCTGAAGTTGAAAGAGACACCACACTGTCTAGCAAAAAAGAAGGCAGAGCTGCATGACTCTGTCCTTGCAAACACAGAACTCAAACAAAGGCATCTCTAGCCAGCTAAAAAGAAGAGTGGTACTTTAGCAAGACTGCATAACAGAGCTACACTGCTTAGTTCCACATGCAATTTTTAACCTATGAACATTTAAAACTTAAAGCCTTCTGTGAGTGTGCGGTACATTACAGCTTACCTCAGTTTAGAAAGAGATAATGATGAATAGTAATCAATGTCTTGTATCTCACAGCTGCTCTTTATGTACTGTAAACAATACATGTGTACTGCTGTCACTGATCTTGAAGATGTAGGGTGGGCAATGTATTTTATCTTACAGTCTCTTGTCATAATGATGCACAGTGTGGGCAATGTCCTGTTCCTACAGACACTGGTCTTGATGATGTAGAGTGAGCAATGTCTTGTATCCTACAGTCTCTGGTCTTACTTTACTGATGTACAGTGGGCCGACAGTAACTCTTTATGATTTCTGTGGACACCCACAAAGAATACCAGCTGTACTGGGCAGTGCCCTATCAACACTTTCCATGGGCACACTCCAGGAAGAAACTCATGACTGGGCACAGAGTTCTCTCAAACCACTCTGAGAAGAAATTGTCCCTCTTCACCTGATGGTAGCTCTGGCAAAATTTGTCTGATTTCAAAACAACATGTAGCTTTGAAAGCAGACGAAAATCAACACTGAAAGGAATGTTACAAAAAAAAAAAAAAAAATAACATAGGTCAAAATGGCCGACTCATTTTAGGAGTGTGAGTCACAATCATCCTTAGTATGACAGTCACAATAGCATTCATAATGATTTCCAAACAATTGCACAATGAAATGGTTTTAATTGATCGGCAAATCAGAACCCTATCAGTGGAGTTCAGTCATCATTCATGGACACCAGCAGTTTCATCATTCTCAGGCTGACTCATAACCAACCGCCTCAAGACATTTCTAACAATTGTGTGGAAAAACATCACAAAGGCTGTGGAGAGAAAGGTTTGCATACAATGTAATGCACAACTAAATCACAAAGGACACATCTCAGTCTCTGATCAAGGAAGGAATCGAGAAAACAAAAATACATTTTAAATAGATCTGAAATGCGTCAACATCCTCCCAAAGGAGTATTGATTTCTTTCATCTCTGTGACAGCTGCTTGTGAACAAGAAGGAATACTTTGTAACTTAGTTACTGAAGAGTTGAACAAGGAAAGGCATACAAGTAACTCAGTAAGGAGGCCGTTGGACAAGTGAAGGAATACAGATAACTTGGTTAGTGGGTATCTGAATGAGGGAATACTTGTGGCTTGTATCTGGGCAGCTGAAACTGAAAAAGAAAACCTGTATCTTGGCAATGGGCAACTGAATAACTCGTACATGTGTTAAGTGAGCAGTTGAACGAGGGAGAGAAATGGACCTGGTCAATTCTATGCATCTCCATTCCATTAAGAAAAAAAATGAAATGACCACCAAAAAAAAAAAAAGTATCTTGAATACCTTCAATCTGATCAAAATGAGAAAGAACCGTTCCAAAATCTGCCTTCCACAAATTATGTTTTCTTTCTGTCTTCCACTGTTTGTGTTTTTTTCTGGCAGATCTGCTAACAAAATGTATAAAACATGCCAAAAGTGGAAATCTGGCATGTCCATACTGAATGCCACTGATGCGTCTCAGAAGAAGTACAGTATATTTTCAGCTGCGCTTCCACATGATGACGTTAAGATCAACAGCTCCATGTGGATTGCTAGAAAGCACACTACAACAAGATCTCCCTGAGTGTAGCTGTGATGAGAAAGTCAGAATAAGCAGCACAAGAGTAACACTACTGAAAAGGCTCAGAAGATCGGCCAGAAATGAGAAGAAATCCTAGTATGCTTAAAAACAGAAGTGGGACAAATGGGAAGTCAAGCTGGCAATCAAGCAAACAGATGCTGTCTATAAATGTCTGCATCTCCATGCTTGTGCATGGACGAGCAGCAAAATGTAGGTTGTACTTTGTAGATGTTTTATCAACGCTTTACATTCGTAAAAGCATTTAAGTGTGTACATATATAAGCATACATACTGTGACTGTTTACTTGTCAGCGCAAATGAAAGATACTGAAATGTGAAAACAGTGAAAGGATAGGTATATATCATATAGTTTTGCATGATCAAGCATGAGTATATGTCAACACATACATTATGTATTGTATCCGTGTTCTGTGTTTGTGTAGCTTTGAGCGAGTACATTAAATCATTTGATAAATACATACTCCATGTATTTCCTTGTCAATACAAGTGGGACCAAGCTAAACCACCATAATCACCATAAACATGATATACACACACACATACACACATGTGTGTGTGTGTGTGTGTGTGTGTGTGTGTGTGTGTGTGTGTGTGTGTGTGTGTGTGTGTGTGTGTGTGTGTATGAGCATGACAGTAAACAAACACATACATGCTCATGTATCTGCAGTTCTGTATGTATATGCTCTTGGGAGGTTAAAAGAAACACTTGGTTATATAACTTTGCGTCATAACCTTCACACATAAATGTTTTAAATTCAACAAATACATCTTTGCATATCTCTCTCTCTCACGCACACACACACACACACACACACACACACACACACTCTCTCTCTCTCTCTCCTTGTTCATGATCTACCATCCGTGGTCAGTAGATGGTGGACAGAAGGCTCATCAACAGTCACCCCCCCTACACTGTGACCATATGCCCGTGACACAGGCTCGGAGTTTGCACACTCTGCACCAGCTGTGGTACCCTCCTCCTCTCCTCCCTCAATCCCACTGTGACTGCTGTCTACATTCCCGTCAGGCCGATGCACCGCTGCCTCACCTCCCCTGTCCTGTTTGCTTCCATCACCACCACCACCACCAACTGCGCCAACGTCCTCTTCTGAGTTGTCGCCTTCATGGCCATTTTCCCCTGAGTTGTTGCCATCCCACTGCTCCCTCGCCCCAGGCCTGTTGCCCGAGGACCGCTTCCCTCTCAGCAGCTGGAAAGTCTTGGGGCTCAGCGTGCTCCCTTCAGAGGCTGTGTGTGCAGCAGGGCTGAGACTCGTAGCGCACTTTCCTCCCCCTGCACCTCCCCTGACTGCAGGTCTGAGGGTCCATGCCGCTCTCCACACTCCCCACCACCTCCTGAGGAGTTGAACTCTTCCATGAAGGAACCGCCCCACCTTGAAGAAGTGGTCATCACCCGGCGGTTTGAAAATGTCCTCCGTCTCGTCGAAGTGGTCCTGGCCTTCCCTCCTCCCGCCAGAGGGAGGGTGATCTGCGGTGCTTGTTCCTGCCGTGCTGCCCTCACTGAAGTCGCTGGTTTTGGAATGTTGGAGGTCTGCCCTCGAGGAATCCTGAGACTTGACAACATCGCCGTTGGCAGAAAGATTGACAAAGGCAGGTGTGAGGTTCATGCCAAGGCTGCTGCCATTGGGCGAGGTCCGAGACAGAGCAGTGCCCTCTGGTGTACTGGTGAGTGGGGTACAGCACCTGGTTCCCCTTCCCTGAAACAGTGTGATGTTCTATCAATGGTGCTACAAGAATATTTACCTTTCAGGTAACGAATTTTTCATGTCATTGGTGCATAACTAACCAATCAATTCACAAACTTATGTAATTCGAGTACTGCGTTAAGAAAATACACGCACACAAAATCCTGCCATCTTAAATAATACCAAATTTTTGTATAAAAATCAAAGAGTGGATAAATTTGTCAACAATGTGTCTATGTGTGCATTGTTGTTAATGCTTACTCTTTCTCTAGTCAAGTGTCCTCTGCATGGAATAAACTTACCTTCTCACACAAACCCACATTCTCTCAAAGCAATACAACGCACACACACACACACACACACACAGACATGCAACATCCCCCCACCATCCATCCCCACTCCCTCCCCTCCCCCCTACACAACACACATGCTTATGCATGCATAAGTTAAATCAATACTGAACACAAAATAATTCACCTGAATGTCCTCTACTCAATGGAAGAAGCTTTGACCTCAACTCAGCTGATGCTGCCACAGCCGGCGATCACTGAGTGCCTCAGATTTAAGTCACAAGGCAACGCACCCTCTGACCCTGCGGCTATACAGCCATGCTAATGATTCTTTATCTCTGTATTGGTTGTTACTATCTTTCCTCCATTATTTGGCCTTGACCACCCCAACTCACCCACAGCACAGACATTGCCGTCACAATCACTGTCAAGAACACAATCAACAGCTCACAGTTGTTAAGCCAAGCTCCCCCCCCCCCCCCCCCTTGATATGGGTTCAAACAACGCAAATTTCAGTTTGGGTCTTGATTTGTTCACACTTGCTATCTAACAATAGATCATCTAGCTTGGAATCAGCATTATGAGTGTTGCTCATCTGACCCTGCACTTTCTATTCTTACTCATAACTGGACGCACCTCTTCCACAGTAAATGTGGAGTGGGTCAAACTACCTGAAGCACTTAACTGCGACTTCACGGGGCCATGGGGTGGGGGGGAGAGATAGTGTGCAACACTGATTGGTTACAACTAGACCTGCCAACCCCCTAAGAGACCAATGAGTAAGAACTGAAGCTCAGAGGCAGAAATGTGTAATTTCAGAGAGCTAAGAGTAATCAAGCGTGACATCTACCTTTTTTTTTTCAAACAAACATGATGTGATGAAATTGTTCGCACAACAATTTTTGTGAACTTTACTTTTCTTCAAAAACAAGCTTTTCTAAAGGTCACAAGAAATCTTTACAAATTATGAAAATGCAGAATACACTGGAAACACATATGTGAACATATGTGATGACACCTTTGTTCCTGCCAGTCATCACATTGGCATTATCACAAACCAAGGACAGGCAGTTCTGCCATGGCACACCAAGGCTTGATAGTGCGCCAGAAACAACCTCAAAAATGTTCTCCCCTGTTGCTGACTCTGTGCATGTGGGGTTGGCTATCAGCTCAGTGGCGATTGTGTCATTTTTTTTAAGTATCGCACCACCCCAGGAAGAATTTGTTCCCCCCCCCCCCCCCCCTTCCTGACTTCCATCAGTCCCCAACACAAACGGTCCATTCTGCAGTCCCCCATGGCAAGGGTCCTCACAATGTGTGTTGTCTTTGTTCGACCACTCTTGAACTGTTTGGCGATCTCCGAATCTGAGAACGCTTCTTTAAAAAGCTGGGATGCATGGTCGGCTGCGCTAAGAGCGATGATGTACTCGACAAAAAATCCGGCCACCAATGCTTCAGCCCGAATTACCCTTTTCCCTCATTTCATCCTCTTTTGAGGTGTCTACAGTCTGAAAAAAAAAAACTGTGTGATGCTGAAAGAATTCGGCGTGTTAGAGGAACCGATGTGCTTGCGTGACTAAAAAGTGACGCTTCACATCCACCATCCCCATCCCATGGGAAATTGTGAAGTCCAATTCGCAAGTGGTACACCCATGCACAATTTACACCTTTAGCCGAAGGTCGTATGCAGGGGAACTTTTCCGAGTATTCTTTTCGGGACTTTTGACCAAGTTTTTTTCTTTTTCGCATCTTGTCCAGAGCTTTCTGCTCCACGTTTCGACATTTTCGTAGCTACAACTTCAAAAAGGACGTCAGCTCCGCTGAATGGTAAAGATGGTGAAACGAACTGCGCATGACCGGAAACGCTTCTTGAAGATTACTGGTTATACGCGCCCTGCCCCCTAGTTGCTCGCACTGAGGAGAGTTCAGTGCTGTAAGGGTTAAAGGAAATAAAAACCAATGGTCAGTGGACCTTTTCCAGTATCGTTTTCATCCTGCAAAATGCATTACCGTACGCGTCAAATATTGAAATTCAACAAGTTCTCTTCAACACCATCTCTTTCCTTTTCTTCTGTGTACATATCATTAATTTTGAGACATGGTCCTGTGGGCAAGTGTGTGTTGGGTTGGGACAGACACTGCGGCTCCCACTGAGGAAAAGCAAAATCCCTGAAATTCTTGGAGAGGGGTAGGGGGCGAGGTCCGAGCGGGGGGAGGGGGGCTGGAAGCATGTCTTTCCTTCTGCCCATCCCTTGTTACCTTCATCCCTTCTTTTCTCCCAGCTACTATCCTCCCAAAGTTCTGAAACTTACATTAAGAACATGTAATCTGGTACAAATCCGAGCATGAGTCGTTGTGTATCAAACAATTTTCAGTGCAACCATGACAAAGGACCATTTATTCAAAAGGCTTTCTGTTGATCTGTTTCTCTTTCATAGAATCTTGCTGTTACATGACCTTAAAGTACGACATTATTTTGCCTCCAGACAGACAAAAAGGCGTAAGCCAACTCTCATTAACAAGTTTACGTGAGATCCGATTCTATGACATTAGTGTTTCTACTAGCTAAGTGAAAACATGATTCTATGACATCAGTGTTGTCTACTAGCAAAGTGAAAACATGATTCTATGACATCAGTGTTGTCTACTAGCAAAGTGAAAACATGATTCTATGACATCAGTGTTGTTTACTAGCAAAGTGAAAACATGATTCTATGACATCAGTGTTGTCTACTAGCTAAGTGAAAACATGATTCTATGACATCAGTGTTGTCTACTAGCAAAGTGAAAACATGATTCTATGACATCAGTGTTGTCTACTAGCAAAGTGAAAACATGATTCTATGACATCAGTGTTGTTTACTAGCAAAGTGAAAACATGATTCTATAACATCAGTGTTGTCTACTTGCAAAGTGAAAACATGACCAGGAACCTGTAGATTCTACGGCCACCCTTTTTTCCTCCTCTTTCTTTAATTTTTTCTTTTCTTCCCCTATGTCTTTCTTGCCTATGTCTTCTCTTTCCTCTTCATCTCTCTCTCCCCTCATCTCAGCCTTCAACCCTCACTACCCCTCTCCACCTTCTCTCTTTCTCAGCAATCACATTTTTGGTTACAGAGATTTTAAAGCACACTGTCAGTCATATACAATCTTTCCTTCCTTCATCCAAACGCGCACACACACACACACACACACACACACACACACACACACAGAGTACTCACATCCTAACACCCAATTTGTGCAGCATGGTCAGCAAGTTTGCAAGGTCTGTCTCAGATCCAGTGTGGGCACAGCGCACTGATACCTCAACTGCCACGAAAAGTTTTCATCACCATCAGCTTCCTCCTCCTCCCCCCCTCTCCCTCCCCCCCCCCCCCCTCATCATCCTCGGAAAGCAGTATAAAAAGAATGGCAAGGACCAGAAACTAAGACTTGCTTATATACAAATAGATGAAATACATAAATAAATACAAAATCAGTCATCATAGAAAAGAAAAATGACAATAATATCAAAAAGGAAAAAACAAAACGACAGAACACACAATTTATATTGAAAGGATTTCTAGAAAAGTTGGGACACTACTTCAACTTTCTAACTCCCAAGTTTACTTGATGTATCAAACATCAAATACCCATATTACTTACTTTTCAATAGCACTAGACGCACTCATGAAATAAAGGTTCTGTTCCAACAACAACAAATTTTTCTTAAGCGAATTCCCGTATTACTTACTTGTCAATAGCACTTGACACACTCATGAAACAATGGTTCTGTTCCAACAACAAAATTATTCTTAAAAACCTGAAGTTCAAATTGTGTATGGAAATGTAGTGAAGGTTGTAGTCTGCTGTGCACATGCCTGTCTCGGAGTTACCATGGTTCATGACTGACCGTTAAGGTCATTCAGCTGTGTCCAGAACATCCAAAACTGCTGCCAAGTGAACAAATCTTGGTCACCTAAGCCACCACGTAAGTCTGAGACAGTCCATGCAGGTCAGTCTGGTGGCACCTTCTGGAGGAGAAGAAAAATTCACACTGGCCCCCTGATAAAGCAATTATTGCCATCAGTAGAGAGGTGAGTTCCACAAGTTGGTCTGAACAGGCACCACTGGATGCCATTGAAAAGTAAGACAGCTGCAGTGCAATGTCTCTTCTGACAGGTTGGCTCATGACCCTACTGACTGTTCTTTGTGGATGACTGAGCCAGGGCAACACTGGACAAAGCCAGGCAAGGCTGAGCACAGGGGATCCATAGTGAGAGACACGGGAGTAATGCCACAGTAAGGATGCAGAAGATGAGTCGGCAAAAGGCAAACACCTGTAAAATACAACCTCTGTAACCCATGAACGAAAAAGGGAAAATGGAGGGAGTGTGAGGAGACAGGGTTCAGAGAGGGAGCGAGGCAGGATCACAGACAAGTGCAACCGCATACACAAACACAATGCTGACCTGACTGATGTTCTTGTTGAGAAGAAAGACGCCATAGTTGAAGTGATTCTTGTCCTTGCCTTTGGAATACAAAGGGAACCTGCAACATCTATTCATGTGTCATGTCCTGTGTGAGATAGTGATAATGATGAGTCACTGACAATGATGAACATGCAACTGACTGATGACACCTTTCTAACAGCCGAATTTCATAGTCTCAGTGTTCAACAATATGTTTCTTATTGTACAAAATGCATGCAGTCAGTGAAAGATGTACTCACACACATAACAAAGTGGAAAGACAATCACGACGATCAAGCCAGTCTGGTAATACTTGAGTTTAATGCCCCCTGTTCAAAATTCTTCTTGATATATGCTCTTCGTAAGTGTGTTTCTTTCCAAACATTATACCAACACAGCTGAAGTATGCCAACTTACATGTATTTATTTGGCATTCATAGAACATTTATGGCATTATCTAATCAAAGTCAATGAAATCTTTGAAAGACAGACAAAAAACAATCAAACAAATGATGAGGGAAGCATGTTCGAAGTTGAGTGAATGACAACAATAGAGGGCCCCTAAACTAGTCCAGCAATCCTGTGTATACTTTACTCATCAAGTCATTTTTTTCCTTAGGGCTTGTGGGTGTGGAGGGTGTTACAGAATAGGCCAAATAGGCCTGAATGTGGCTGTGCATGGGGAGGTGAGGGGGCAGAGGGGGTGGAATGAACAGCAAAGGAATAATACCACTGGAAGGCATGCGATAAAAGACAGAGAAAAAAAAAAGGGTATGGTGGGAAACAATCTGACATGAGGAGGAACCAATCAAACTCAAACACTGTGCATTAACCACAGTCAAAATTCCTTAGTTCATTAACTATAAAGAGTTAACACAAACCACTGATCTGGAAGCAAGCCAACACATCAAAAAAAAAAGTCCACATGGACAAAAAACACACACACCCAAGATCCTAGTACACCTCAAGCCATCAGAACTTACTCTCTGTCCTTGTCGACCAGTTTCGAGTGGACCTGGTCATAGATGACAGACTTGGAGCCCCGGTTCTCCATGGGGTGGCGGAGAGGCAGCCCCAGGATCTGCGCCACCTTGAGGGTTAGGTGACAACTGTAGCCCAGGCCCACCGCCACCATGGCCTCGTCCTGACCTGACAACGCACAACCATCTCATGAACAGGCGACAACACTCCTATTCAGCTGATCTGAAATTCCTAAGATGTCACTGGATCCTTAGTGGACTCCAGGTCCCAGGACCAGCTATGTAACTGAAATGGTCCAGAACAAACTCACCATCCTGAGACCTGACAGGGTTCATGGGATGAATGGATCTGTGCATACGTGGGGGAAGGTGTAAGACAGCTAGGGGTAAAAAGGGGGATAAGTTAATGCACATTAGTGAAATCCATTAGGGAGCCCTAATTTCATCAGTCTACTGAATGGTTTCCTGTAAGTGGATAAAAACTGAGATCTTGTCCCAAACCTTCAGACAAGTTCCCTTTGTGTGCTTTTTTCCTTTTTTTACTGTTCATTGTTTTTTTATACAGTTTTTTGTTTGTTTTTATACAGTATTATTTGGTTATGTTTGTTTGGTATTGGGTTTGTATAATGCATTGTGTATCTACGTAACCTTCTGACTGCACTCAAAGCTTTAAGAACAACAAGGGCATTTTTATCTTAAAATATTCAAAATCAATTTTTCAAAAATTTCCATTTAAATCCTGCACACTATGTTGTCAAACAGAAAAAGCAGTATCAACTTAGTCCAATTCCATTTACCTCCTATACTTACATATACAATTAAGTAAAAGCGGTACTAAATATAACATTAGCAAGAAATCGGTTGTGAAGTTCAGCTGTTGAACAAGTTTTAGGGTATTGTACCTGCAGGTCAATTTCCTCCAAACAAGTCACTGACAAGCAAACAGAAATGTTACATGCTTCATGCACTGTCTCACTTACCCTGAAGCTCCTCAGCGTGTGGTAACCGTACTTTGTTTATGAAGAATTTGCCACCTTCCTGGAAAATAGGGGACTTCATAAAAAGGCAGTATTTCTGCTGTTGTTTGTATGTTTTAGTATGTGTTCACCCTGTCTGGTTAGGTTTACTAATCACGCCAAATTCTTACAAGCTCTAACAAGATTGCTAGCTGTGTTTGGTCAAAATGTTCGTGGCTATTGCAAAACAGACATCTTGATGTTCATGGCTATTGCAAAACAGACATCTTGGTGTTCATGTTTATTGCAAAACAGACATCTTGAAAAGCTGACTCCATGCCGTCATATCTGCTTCCTTCATTTTCTGTGGCCAAACACTACCACAAGACTTTGGAGATTTTCACTCTGTCTTGCCCATCCCTATTCTAGCTGCACAACTCTGTCAAGCACTGTCTTCCTTCCACTGGCTTACACCAACTGTCTTTGTTACAGTGCTACTGGGTCTGCGGTTCTACCTTTTGGAATCACTTCCATCAATTTATCAGTCCCCCTAACCCTTGAACCCTTGCCATTAATTGATCCATCTCCTGTCTAAACTGCTCTGTTTTTTGCTGTGAAACACAATGTTCAAAGAAGGGTGAAACTTTATGCATGCTTCAAACCCTTCCTGTCAATGTGATGCTAAACACTTGGCACGCTCCAAACACTTTATAAAATGATGTAAAACTTCTTGCCTGCTCAAAATGAAAAAAAAAAGTGGTGCTTGGGGCCTTTGAATCTGCAGCCAAGCATTGTACAAATCTGGATTGGCATTTAAAGGGGTAAACAAAATGTAAAATATCTGTTCAATAACTTTCACTTTCTTGAAAACTGATTTTACATCAGTTGTAGGTCCTTCTTGCAGCTGAAAACATCATATGTAACCTACTGCAGATACCGACTACACACACAACCCTGTAAAATGAACATACACCACTGAACACCAGTGAACTGACTCTGCAGAAGCGCAGGGTCTCCTCTGGCAGGTTGCCTCATGATGACCTGAAAGACTGCTTCCTGTGAATTATGGTGCCGACCTGCCATCAGCAATTATTGAGGTGTGTGATTGTGTATGGTGGAGATGGAATGAGCTGCATACGAGTTACGCCACTTTGGAAGCAGAGAAGATGAAACAACTTTCATGGAGTAAAAAAAACAACTGTTTTACTCTCTCTCTCTCTCTCTCTCTCTTTTTATGTTAGTACATGTAATGAAATTACATGATGCTGTCAAGAAGAGTGTCAATTTCAAGATTTTTTGTTCATGCATGTAGTGAAACTTTTGTAACTTGATCAATCATCAAACCGTCAACAAGCAACACTCTGAGTACCCCCCAAAAAACAAAAAAGCCATCATCGCTGGCCACGCACACTCGCCTCAGTGATGGGATAAATGTAGGTGAACAGTTCGTTCAGCATCTGCCTCCGTCGTAAAGTCAACAAGGCATTCTCCTTCACCAGCTGCTCCCTGTGGATGTATAAGTGTTAATGGCTATCACACACAACTAATTCCAGAAAAGGGAGAACATTTGGAGTGGGTATTTGACACAACACATACAGCACAGTCTGTTGGTTGCATCTGGGCACACAAAGCATGCCTTATACACTGCTTTTTCTCACTGACTGATTGTAGGCCAAACCACCACTCAAAGAACCAGGTAATTCTGTCACCAAACAAAAAATACTTGATAGGCAAAATAAAACAAAATGATAAAGTACCTGATATCCCTCACCCTCCCACACTTATTCCAAAAATAACCAGCTGCCTGTGAACTGCTTGCACATATTTAAATTGAATATGAAGAAGCGTGTGTTTGCAACAGTGTCGCTGCAACGTCACCTGTACACTGGGAATTTCTATCACACCCTACCTGGGGACCCTGCCACACATGCCATTGAACTTAACTTTCAAAAAAAAGTCTCACACATAACCAATAAATTTCAGGTGCTAATGTCTGCTTCATTCATGAGAGAGTGGTGGCAGGCATGGTACCATCCTTCTCACTGATTTCTCACAGGGAAGACAGTGGCTTTGAATGAACAAGTAAAGTGGGAAGTGAGCACCGAGGAAGAAACGGTGCCTCAAGTGTGAGAGATAATGCTGAATCAGGTGATGACCTGGGTCTTGATGGAGATGAAGTGGGAGGAGAACAATGAGAAGAATGAACCAAAAGACACGAGAGTCATCTGTGCTACTGCAGACAAAGCTCATGACGTGCACCTACACTGCCTCACATGAACAGTTTTGAGCACCAAGCAAACTGGAACTGTTCATGTGCTTCCCATCAACATGAAACCACAACACACTGTTTGTCTAAATACATTCTAGCGTATTTTCTTTTGTGAAATGAACAAATATAACGGGGGGAGGCAATGGCTATGTTTATCAACTTGCATTTTCTATGGTAATTTGGAGAGCTGCGTCACAGACATGGTGGCAACATGTGTGAAACGCTAAATGGATAAATGTAATCACAGAGCTACAAGAACAAGTTCAGGTAGGTTCTGTTCATTATTTTTTCCTCACAAAGTATGTCTGTGTTCATTATTTCCTACTCCCTAATGCATGTGTAGCTAAACAGAGCAACTGTTTAGCAACAGCATGTCGTGTCTCCGTAATTTCATCTTGAATATGTAACAAAAGAGTGGACACCAACATGCCACATGTATGCATGGCACACATGTCAACATGCAAAACCAGATCAGGACCAGAAAAGTATTTTTTTTTCCCATCAAATAGCAACTGAATAGTACTTTGCATACAGGGGGAAACATGTTTCACTTGCAACACCTCTGTGAACTGTTAATACAAGAACTTTTTCAATGTAAGATATCTGTGAATGCAGAGAATGAAGACTTTAAAAAAAGAAAGTCAAGTCAGTGTGTCAGCCATTGCACTTAACCAATCACACCCAGATGAACAAAAAGAAAATATATACATCTATCAAAGACACATTAGTGCAACACACACAAAAATGCCTCAAAGCCCCTCCATCATGAGCTCAACTCAATAATGCATGATTTTCACACTTAAACATGTAAGCAAAACACAAAAAAACTCAAAACATGTAAGTACAAACATGAAAAACTCAAACAAATAAGTTTGACCTAGTAATACTGTCCGTTATATAGGGGGAAAGAATTCACCTTTTAACAATGTGATCACGGTTGTCTTCCTTCAACAGTTGCACATGACTGGACAACTGCCGAGTGTCGCTCTGTAACCTTTCCTCTGCCCACAAAAAGCACAATGTGTGTGTGTGTGTGTGTGTGTGTGTGTGTGTGTGTGTGTTGTTGTTGCTGACAGTGTGTGTGTGCGTGCATGTGTATGTGTGTGTGTGTGTGTGTCTGAGAGACAGAGTTTGTACAGTTCTGTGTCCCTGTGTATGTTTGTGTATGTGTCTGTCTTTATCTGCTTGTTCGCTGGCTTGGTTAGTTTGATGATAGAAATTTAAAATAAACTCTAAGCAGTTCAAAAATTTACCAGTCACTTCCCCTACCTCCTCCCAAGCCAACCCTGTACCCCCACACACTGCTTCCCCTACCCCCCTTTCCTCCACCACACACACACACACACACACACACACACACACACACACACAGTGTACCTCTAGAGGTGGAAGCCTCTTTAAGGGCTGTGGAGTTTTTCCTGAGAGTGGTGGAGATGGGTAGTGCGGCGCAGTAGCTCCCTGACGAAGCTGATTCACAGACATCTGGAGGTTCTCCCTCTCCCTCCAACTACACACAATGGAACACTGCTAGCAGTCATGATATATGACACAGACACTGGTTTCAACAGAATGCCAAAGAACAGACAAAAAAGTGTGATGGAGTCTGGAATGGGTGGTAGGCGGGGTTCATTATTCCATTTTCTATACCATATCAATTACTTGAGTTGGTGTAACAGACAGAGTGCAGCATCAGGCAAAGACATCAGAGGATTACTTTTATCCTTCTTAAGAAGGACGGGTGGGAATGAGGGAGGGGGAACAAGGGGTGAAAAAGGAAAGGAAGATGACAACAGAACAGAAGGGAGAGAGGAAGAAAGTGCAGAAGGATGAAAAAAAAGCAAAAAAATAAGGAAGTAAAGAAGGCAGAAAAATGAGCAAGGGAGCAAAGAAAGGGGGGAAAGAAGGCAGGAAAGAAGTAAAGACAGCAGAAAAGAAGGACGGACGAAAGAAGGCAGGAAAGATGGAAGGAAGAAGAAGGCAGGACAGGGGGGAGGGAGGAGAGGAAAAAAAATGGGATGGAGGGAGGAAAGAAGGCAGGAAATAAGAATGTAAGGAGGGCTGGGAAAACAGCAGGGAAGAAGCGGAGGAGAAGCAGGGAGAGGAGGGGTAAAAACAAGGAAAGGAAGGGGGGAAAAGGCAGAAGGAGGAAGGGGTAAAAGAAGGCAGGAAGGAAGGGGTAAAAGAAGGCAGGCAGGAAGGGGGTTAAAAAGAAGGCAGAAAGAAGGAGGGGGTAAAAGAAGGCAGAAAGGGAGGGGGGGGTAAAAGAAGGCAGGAAGGAAGGGGTAAAAGAAGGCAGGAAGGGAGGGGGTAAAAGAAGGCAGGAAGGAAGGGGTAAAAGAAAAAGGAAGGGGTAAAAGAAAGGAAGGGGTAAAAGAAGGCAGGAAGGAAGGTGTAAAAGAAGGCAGGAAGGGAGGGGTAAAAGAAGGCAAGGAAGGAAGTAAAAGAAGGGTAAGGAAGCAGAGAAGGCAGGAAGGAAGAGGTAAAAGAAGACAGGAAGGGAAGCAGTGAGGATAGAAGGTAGAAAGTGAGGGGAGAGCAAGGCAGGGAGGGGAAAATGAAAGGATGAAGGAAAGAAGGTTGAAGGAAGGGAGGGATGGAAGAATGACAGAAAGCAGGAAAAAAGGCAAAAAGAAGACAGGAGAAAGGAAGGAAGTAAGGAAAGAGGAAGGAAAGAAGGCAGGGAGTACAGATGACAGAAATGAAAGGAGGGAATAAAATAAGAAGGCAGAAAGAAGGGAGATAGGAGAGAAGGCATGTAAGAGAGGAAGGAAAGAAGGCAGGGAGGGAGGATAGATGAAGGGGGCACGGACGGAGGATAGGAGGGACACAAAGGGAGGAGGATATAGGAAAGAAGGCAAGAAGAGAAGGCGAAAATGATGAAACAAAGCAGGGAGGGAGGAAGGAAGAGGAGGAAGGACAGAAATAATGAGAAAAACATTCAACCAAAGCATTACTAAAAACATATGAATGTTACAGATACTTCTTTTAACAGACAAGAAGAAAGCTCCCAGCCTGAATGCAGAAGACCCTGCCACACCTTCTGTGAGTTTTCCTGCGATGCCAGAAGCCTGTCTTCAATCTGTCGGCGATAACGCCGGGCATGGGTCTGCATCTGCTTGATGGCTCGCAGCACTGTCTGGATTCTGAGCAGGACACACAACTCATGGCATTTCGGTCATGTCGTACTTTATTATTAAAGTTTGTCAGCAGAGGGTTTGTACCGAAAAATCACTCAAAAATTCCTAAACATTTCCCAAACTTTCACTACCCCTTCACTCAGCATTCTAAAACGATACACTCTTCAGTAAACCGTAAGTCACAAAGTCTGTCTGACTAGTAACTTACTGATACTGTTAAAACGATACCAAAACAATGAAAGAAAAGTTTGTTTTGTGGATACTTGTTTCCTATTCATACACTGATGTGTGCATGCATGAGTGTGTGTATGCGTGTGTGCATGTGTATGAACTCATAATAACTGTATGCGATCAGCAATGATTGCCTTTGTGTTTGGTGATGAGAACAGACAGGACAGGAAGGGGAAGACAGGGACAGGAGGTGAGTGGAGTGGGTTCCATTCCTTGATTAAGATTCTATCAATGTACTTATAAGATCACTGTGGGAAAACAATAATGTTCTTCGTGTAATATCACCAATTATGGTGAAAACGTGAGAAATAAAAGATTTATTCATTCATACAATGATGATCCTCCATAACTGTTCTCATAATTTTGCTTTTTTACAGTATTTTTTTAAGCTATAAAGATACAACAGACTAGATTCTGAAGGTTAACCTTCTGCTCATCACAAATTCCTTTCTGGAGGACAGCACACATGACACAGAAGAGACCAAAAGACAGAAAGAGTTCATATGGGTGAAAATGTTATGAAAACATTCTACTGAAAAGACCATGAACAGACCATCAGAAAGACTGACATGAGCCACAGAACAAACTAGCACAGTAGCAGACAGACTGGAGATTTGTGGAGGAGGAAAAGGCCATGAAGACACACAGGTGAAAGGACACAGAACAGACCAGCACACTAACAGACACTGGAGACTGGTATGGGAGGGAAAGGCCTGGCAAAGGGGAAAGGCTGACCTGCACAGGGCACTTGTGGTGTAGGAGTTCCTCACGCTGCCTTTTTCCACCTTCACCGCGGCCGGCAGCGCAGTGGACGGAAGTTCCAGGTCTGACACCTGAAACAACAATTTGTTTATCTGCCCTTGGATGGGATCTGGAAAGCAGCACTCTCACACTCTAACTACAACAGTAAGTTAATAAGTGCCATAAGTTGGAAGCTTAGCGCGTGCTGTATTCCACATGATGAACGTGAACCAACAAGACTAGACATATAGTAAGAGGCTAAGGAAAAAGCACAGTGTTTCCTCTGAAGGGTTGCCTCTTGAGGACCTGATAACAGATTAGGCTGATACCAACTGCTACTTGTGGAGTGCTGTGGCTGTGACAGGACAAACGTGAGTGAGGTTGTGGGTAGGAGGGCGCTTGGGGGTAGGAGGAGGGGGCTTGGGAGTGGAGGAAATAGAATGAGCATCACGTGATTCACGCAACTGAAAAAGACTTCTTAGATTTAACAGTTAAAATGAAAACAGAACTGAATCATCATCCAGTTTCCTGCAGAATTCTCTCAGACTATAATGTTGTGATGGATTCATTTTGCAAGCCTCCCTCCCCACCCACTCCATTCCCTGACACATATCCACATATTCAAATAACATCAAATCAACACTTGCCAATCATAAAACGTGTAACTCTCATTCACATCACTCTGAATGCAAAATAAGAGAGTCTCTGGAGACCTCAATTCACAGATGATTTTACCAACAAACACTCAACCCCTCCCCACAACCAACACCAAGACCCTCTAGATTGTACCAACACATCCATCTGAGTCACAAACAGTGTGATATTTCACAGAGTTACAGAAAGCATGGGTTTTTCTTTTTCTAAAAGTCTGTAAGACACAGAGCCAGAATATGATCTTCTTCACATATTATGTTCATGCAGGGTTTTGCACTGATTTTTGATGTGTAAACTCCGTGAATCTGCCAACACAAGGTCCATTTTTCCACTCTCCATTTTCTACAGATATTCCAGTCAGTAAGGATCAGCAGCCCTGCTAAGGACAGCTGGGAAAGCTAAAAAATAAAAATAAAAAAAGCCATGCTTTTACATCTGAAGTCAATGACCCTGAATGTAGGATTTTACATAAGCCTATACCTGAGAGCAACTGCGATCCATCGCTATGCAAAGTAATCTTGTGAAATGGCAGGAAATCTTAATGTTCATTCAGGGGCCAGTTGAATCAGTTTTAATGATAAAAACTGTCAGCCAAAATGTGGAAATTCCATGACTGTACCTCACGTTTTACACATATACACAAAATTTTTTCTATTCCATGATTTTCAACCCACTAAAAATGTTTCCCTGACTTTTCCAGCGTTTCCTGACCAAAAGGGATCCTGCACACATTCTAAATCATAAAGGAGGTCATTTTCTTGCTTTTTTTTTCCCCTGCCAATTTCATAATTTCTTTCTACTCTCCTGTCTCATCTTCTATGCCACCTCAATGGCATAACTACCATGATTCCCATTCCTGTTTCCACATACACAGCCACATTTAGGCTCATCCTGTCTTAGCATCTGCACCAGAAGTCCACGGGGTCCAGCCATCGTCAAAAGAATAGGCTGCCTCCCAATTTCTGATTGTTTCTACATTCCATTTCTTTCACAGGAGAAGGGAGGGGAAGACAACTGCCAACAAATCAATTTTATGTCATTGTTTTCTTTTGTGTTCTTAGAGGCATGCAAAACCTGTGGAGCAAATGATGCTTCAACATGTGCAACTGTATAAGCATGTGTACGCCCTCTGTGTGTGTGTGTGTGTGTGTGTGTGTGTGTGTGTGTGTGTGTGTGTGTGTGTGTGTGTGTGTGTGCGCGCGCGCGTGTGTGTGCATGCGTGCATCTGTCCTCAGATAATTTGAAAATGACTGAGTACGTCTTCAAGTCTGACAGAACTGTTTGGGGGGGGATCAAAGTCCACCTGTCTTTAAGACATGTCTTTAAGAGGAGAGCTGACCAAAAAATGGAACAAAATACCATTCACAAGAAATAAAAGGCTTGTAACATAACACTGTCAAGTTGATTCTATTCTATTATGGAAACAAAATTGACACATACCCTCTTGGCCAGGTTTTTGATGCGATTCTGTTCTTTGTTGACAAAGATGAACTCTTTGTCCAGCATCCCAAAAATGACCATGTTGGGACTCTGCTTCACCACCAACTGCTGCAGCTGAAATAACGCCACTACCAAGTCATATCTTTTTTTTTTTAATCATAGCTCCATAAACAACAATTGCTATTTGAGCATTGTACATCTGCGTTCTTGTGTCTTCTTCAAGAGCTTGCACTAACACAGATCATCACTGTCCTACCCCATATCCCTCCCTTTCCATCCCCTTGTACCCCCACCTTCTCTCTTTACCTGCCCATCCCATCCTTCCCTCATGAAGTTTTGTGCATTCTTATTTTGCCCTTGGGGGTATTTTTCATGAATGCTTAGAGTACTGTCCAGAAAACTGATGTATTTCGGAAGCTTCTTTGCACTCATCAGTTTCTTTCAAGAAAGTTTAGGTGTCCCATCTGAAGAAGACTGGCACCTCAGTATGACTGTGAATTCACCACAAGCACATCAGCAGTTTTAAAGCTTTCATTATTAAGCTAGTACTAGTAGATTATGCTCTTCTTCATCTCTGTGAGTCATATTAATGAGCTGACGCCAGTCTCTAGTGTAAAACTAGTATGTGATAAAAACTGAAGAAACAAAGCTGACTTTCCACTAACTGCCATTACTGTGTAAAACACATTGAATGGCTACATTCTTCCTTTTCATACAGTATTATTCAATGTACTGGGTTACAATAGTCAATGGGATCTTAAAAAAATTTGCATAAGCATGGGCCTTCTCACATGATTGATCACTATCAGTTGTGAGGATGAAGCTTGCTGCTTCTCATGTATAACAACACTAGCAGTAGCGACACAGCTTGCCTCAGTCTTAACGCATAAGAACATTACACTCTGCATCACTGAAAAGCACACTATTTTTCAAACTGAATGTATATGCCTGTTAGCCATAGTGCAACTACAGCAAAGTGATTGCCATAGGGCTAGCAGACAACACATCCTCAGTCAAAGCTTACCTTGTGGGTGAGGAAATGCAGGCCTGACAAGTGAACCTCCATCAGTATCAGCAGATTGAAGTTGTCCTGCTGACCCACCCAAACACGTACCACGATGACTGCACTGCTGTCAAGAAAAGCTCTCTTTACTCCACCAACACCCCACTGAAACCCATTTCTGTCTCATCTGCCAAAACAAAACCTAAGCCCTGTGGTCTGGGCAACCTCAGAGGAAATACAACAACAAAAAAATGCACATAGCCCAAGTGTCACATCTCAATTATTTCCTGAACTCCACAAAACTTATGAACATGTTGGGGAGAAACTGGTATTTTTCAATATGAATTGATAATGGAAGGTTGCTATAGTAGTGTCATGGCAGCTATATTATAAAGGGGAATAATATTGTATACAAATATGGTTTTCTGGTTTTAGGTTAAACAAATGTGAAATAACTATATGGCATAACTTCATGTTGCCATTTTTTTATATTTACAGTTTCTTGAAAAGGAAAATCAACCACAAGAGTCAATGTTTCTTTTCACCCTCACTATCAAGAACAAGCTCCACATCATCTATATTCATGACATCAAGCGCAGCCAAAGTACTGGCACTTGATTACATTCTGATTTGTTATCCCACTTTCACATGCTAAAACAATAACAATGCACATTTACTGAAGGAAGTTGTACATGGGAGATAACCATGAAAACATTTTCCTGAAAGTGAAAATAATTGGACTAGACAAAGGATTCCAATCGCTGGCTGTTACAGGTTCTCATCTCATCAGTCATCTAGAATGGTAGCCTTCCAGTTACAAGTCAAAAGTCATCCAGAATCAGGCTTACATAACAAATATCAGGTAGGACTGATCTTATTACTGGTAGTGTCAAAGAAGCTCATACACTGTACGAACACTTCACTTTAACAAGAATGATCCAGGTAAGACTGTTTACATTAAACAGCATGTCTAAATTGTTCCAACTTTCCACTTTAACAAACATTCTGGTATGACTATTCATATTACTGAGCATGTTAAAGTAGTAGTCTAAGGCATTCTAGCATAACTGTTCACATTTCTAAAAAAAAAAAAAATGTTAAAACAGGTCTCTACAATGCACCCAACATCACCTTTAAAAATGGAGAAAAAAAAAAAACAAATTCAACTGTTCAAATTATTCAGAATATCAAAGATACTCTAGTCAGTTGATGTGTGCCATGACGTGAAACAACATAATGCATTGTAATCTAATGTAGCATGGTTCATAGTACTGGTACTACGACGAAGAGTGATATACCAATGCGTTATACACTGTGGCATGAAGTGGTATAGCATGGATACTAAAGTACTGTGTGGTGTGGTGCAGTATGGTAAGGTGAGGTGGTCTGGTGTGGGGTGGGGTGGTGTGGGATGGAGTGGTGTGGTGTGGTCTGATAGACCAACATCAAGGATACACTTTGAAGCAAGGTTGATCTGATCTTCAAACTGGCTGATATCAAAACTTTGCCATGATGGATTCTGAAACAGAATGGCAAAATTTTCTTGTGCTGTTAAATATCAATTTTCATCAAATTAAATCATATGCTTGCATTCACCCTTTTGTCAATCAAATTTTGAACATGTTTGTACAGATACCAAATTTATTTTTCAAACCATCTAACAAACTTAAACTGAACCTTTGAAACTCAGCGGGTTTTTTTTCTTAACCACCAAACAATTACATAACATCTTAACCACCATAAACAGTGAACTTTACATAAACAAATCTAGCGGTGGACGTGGCTTGTGCATGAGTCTGTTTTAGTACTGGTCATGTTCATAACAGAGACGATGATGATGATGATGATGATGATGATGATGATGAAGAAGACGAGAATGATGGAAAGAAGACGAGAATGAAGGAAAAGAAGAAAATGAAGATGAAAAGAAAAGGTGAAGAAGAAGAAAAAAGACAGAAAAAGGTACAACTGAAGGTGCCAGTGGGACCCAAAGAAGCACCCTCCTACACTGCCAAACCAACCAGCCACGAGCAAACCCGCATCAGTTTTAGAAGCCTGCGCTGTGCTGACTTACGATGCAGGCATGCACAGGGCGTGCCATTAAGATGTCAAGGGACATAACTGCTTCATGACAGATACTACTGTGTGATGGCCACTGAATGCGACACTATAGAACCTCCACCAAAGCGATCTTATGTGTGTATCAGCCTCTACTTCATAACTGCAGAACAGCAAAGATGTCCCATCAAGCAAACTGCTGCGCGCACCTTGCAGCCCTACTTGTTGCTGTTTCGCGGACAGATGAAACCAGTGCAACTCCAGACAATGCCATGACTTCAGCATAATTATGGCCTTAAGTGGTCTCTGACTAGACCTCTGGTTGCAGTTTTTCCTGCTGTCAACAGAACTTTCCTTGTGGTTAGTGGGTTTTTCCTCACTGTCACTAGGCCCTTCCCTTGAGGTCAGCCAAAAGACAGTCAAGAAAAAGATATTCCTTAAGGTACCAGTGAGACCCAGAAATGATGTCCTAAACTGCTAAATCAAACTAAACAGGAGCGATCCTGCATCAACTTTGGAAGCCAGCACTGTGTTAACATAGGCTGCAGGAACACATAGGGCTTTCCATTAAGAAATCAAGTGGCACAACAGCTCCCTGGCAGAGGGCACTGTGCAGAAACCTGTCAGAAACCTGCAGCTTGCGCAGAGAGAGCTGAGTGACAACAGACATTCAGAACTGGGAGATCTGATGACCAGTCAAGCAGCACTGTTTTGCATTCTTCATTTAGTATACTGAGAAGAAGATATTCTGGAAGGCCAATAATGCAGTTAGAACAATCCATTTTAAAAAGGATAAAGCTCCCCTAAGTTGAAGTATGGCTGCCTTAACAGTGGGATAAAAACTATCCTACACACAAAACTCCTCTCCCCCTTTGTTGGGCAGATGGGTTTAATACTTGCCTGTCTATACATGAGTGTCCGCAGAAGTATCAGCCTGCGTACACAGAAGAAGAAGAAGAAAGAGAAAAGAAGAAGAAAGGATAAAGCATAAACCCAAATATTGGTAGCATTAGCAAAGAGAGAGTACTGAACAGAACTTATCTTGCAAAGTTCAAGTAAGAATGACCTACCAACGTTTGAGGCATAATGCTGGAATAGAGACTTTGATCTAGAGCAACAGCACCAACCTACAGGACAGAACAGGGGACACGGATGTGATATGGACTGTTACAGAATCTAGAGAAGAAGAATAACTGAGTAATTTCTCTGGACATACTAACATTACTTCAGTCTTATTGTTGTTTAGCAGCACTCTGTTGTGTGTGTCATCCAAATTTTTCAGGTGTGCAACACACTCCTGTGTTGGAATATCAGCTCAGCTTAGGCAAGAGAGGCTGATTGAAACTGTGCACCATCAGAAAAAAACTCTCATACAACAATCCATGACTGTCTTCTGACACAGAAGATGGATGCAGCACAAAAGGAATGGGTCTCAGTGAAAACTCCTCATGAAAAACAATATAACTGGGCAGAAAGGCTGTCAGCACCTGCCATTGATGTAAACAGTCTGTATGAATATTGTGGTAATTTACCTTATTTCATATAATAAGGAATTCATACAATCACAATGTCAATTCCCTGCTTCTTGCCTGTCTTACAAATTGCAGTTTAGGTATGAAACAATTGTAAGCATTATCTGCACAGTCTATATGATTTTCTTAGCAATTGTTATTGATTCAGTGGCAAACTGGGGTGGCTAAATTATTCTCATTCATGTTGAATAGACAGTCACCTGTTCCCGTCACTCACAGTCACACTCAACAAAAATCAAACATTTTTAGGCAAATCAAAGCCTGTTGCGGATGGCGAGCAACTTTAGTGTTGAAAGCTTCTTATGTATCTGTATGGGAACAAAACTAAGTTGCCCTCAATCAATGGGCAGACCAGGCAGATCGGCAGCTGAATGGAGAATGGTGGATTGCCAGAATAAGACAGAACAATTAAAAGATACTTATAACTTCACACATTCACAACCATATGGACAAACACATGTAGATGTATATGTTTCATGCAAAAACAAAAAAAAAATACATACATACCTAAGCACACACACACATTCACACATGTCACACATTCACACCATGTCACACAATGTATACCCACACAAATAATGAGCACATTCACTAAACATAGACAATTCTTGCTTGAATTATTATCTTGAAAACACACACGCACACACACACACACACACACACACACACACACACACACACACACACACACACTACACACACACACACACACACACACACACACACACACACACACACACACACAACACTCCTAACAAATGGATGTTAACAAAAGAATGTTAACCTTCAACTACTGACTTTATGTCCAACATCACCTGTTAACTACCAAACCATATGTATCCACCTATCGAGACTGCCTCTACATTTCGGTCCCACACTAGATATCTAGAAAGGCTTAAAAGTTAATCATTAACAAGCAACATTTTGAACGGTCTCTCTCCAGCGATTGGGACAACATTCGCAACATGGTTTAATTTCAATCTCTTTTTTTTTTTTTTTTCCCAAATTTCACTTCATATCCAGTATGATAACGAGTGACATTAATAGAGGACATTCTATTTGACGTGCTTGTGGATGGCACAGCTGGCAGGCATCAGTGAATTAATCACTCAAGTACAGAAAGCAGTGTAGACCGTGCAGGCACAATTGCTTCAAATTTAAGTGTTGGTATGTTCAGCGTCCAAGAAGGCAGAAGTCTGTGTCCATGTTTTGCACAGATCATTTTGGGATTTTCTAATTAAGGTGAGTGACCTCAATAGTAATTTGTGAACATCAAAAACAACACACACACAGACATCAAACTATATCTCCACTATCAGATTTTTTTTTTCCTAATAAAATTTGGTGCAGTTTGAACATGTATGGATTTGGGGTAGTTTTCCAGATTCAAGAGTCTACCTGGTGTTCTGTAAAATCGATTTGGAAGTTACATGTATGATAGTCATAAGGCTGCAAGGCAGTCTGCTTCCTGCCTTACTTACACTTTGCACAAATTCCTAAATACTAATAATGCTTCAGCATCTTGCATATATTCTGCATAGATTCCTCTATACTCACATACAATGATCAGCTTTTAACTTCCTTCAAAACAAAAATACTCCATTGTCCTGCTGCCCAATACTTTTGATCAATTCATTGTGTCTGCACCATGTCAATGGTGTCATCTTCTTCCTTCTTCTTCCCCATTCCATAGTTCAAACTTCCATGACTCACCACTGGTGTGATCCCGCCTTGGCTTAAGGCTGTGGTGTCAGGCCATCTGACATAGGCTAGAACACCAAGGCGACATTAATGTTGTTATGCTCTGCATAGTTATGCGGGGATTGTCTTCAGTTGTAACAAGCTCCTAACATAACATTATCATTCTCCAAAATCCCTTGAAGTCAGAATGCGGCTGCCCATGTGGCAGGGTAATCAAAAACGGTCACACACATCATGTTCTCATCCCCAGCTGATGCATTTGTATTAAAGTGTTCAAGTCCTTTGGCTGTTTGGATGATCCCTGGAGTCTTTTAGCCAGGGTAACAACAACAGCAACTACTGGTGATGCTTTTGCATGTCTCAACTATTTTCAATCCAACTACTGAGGCAGTTATATTATATCCATGGGGATGCTGTCCTTACATGTTCAAAGTAACTTAATGATATTGTATCAAACAAACCGAAATTAAATCATTTATTTTTTTTCTTTCATACATCTTACACTTTATTACTTTATTACTACATCTAAGAAAAGTTTCTTACATTCTTTGTCACACACAGAATATTTTAACAAATCAACCTTCACTGTCAGTCAACATCAGTTCTCAAGCAAATATATAAATTGTAACCCACATTCATTAACATTTTAAAGAATTCGTTCTTCTTCCATTCTTGCTAAGTACTTACTGTTGAGCCTGTTATCTTCTCACTTTCATAGAATGCTGCAAAGACAAGAAATGTTCAATATATAAAAAAAGCAAAACACTAAACAAATATCAAGCACCAAAACTTATAAACTCATCACAAACTCTTCACATTCTCTTTCCTGTCTTAACAGTTCAGTAAGTAATTAAATCAATCAAATCTTCGCTACTACACACGTGTAGCAATTGTTCCTATCTGTCTTTCCAATACTTTTCTCCACCAATCCCACCCTATCCTTTTTCACTATAACATCCCTCAATTTAAAAAATGTCAACCTGTCCAACTGGTTAAAAGGTTTTCGAGAATCATACACAATTAAACAATCCTCAAATGAATGGAAAAACATAGAGGCACATGAGTGTACACACACACACACACACACACACACACACACACACACACACACACACACACACACACACACACACACTCCAGCACTCCTTAAGGCAGTTGAAAAATCCAGAAGACTATTGGTAAAAGGTTGATGCACAATCACACACACATTTCCCCATCCCCCCCCCCCCCCCCCCCCCCCCCCCCCCCACACACACACACACACACACACACTTACTATAATCTGAATTGACTTCACTGTTACTAATCTCCTCTGTAACTGTCTCCAGTCATTCTTACGACAGCTTTCTTCTTGGTAAGCAACGCCACACCCCCCCCCCACACCCCCTCCAGCCCTTCCCCTCCCCATCCCCTCATTTCCCCTCCCCTCAGCCCCAAAGCACTGGTCCAAAGAGTTTTGCCTGTCTGAGACACCACCAGTACATTGGAACCTCTTCATTAGTACTCCACAAATCCTTCAAAATAACTGCTCTTCTGTGGGGAGAAAACATCTGGCATAAGCAGTTTGTATATCTCTTGGTAGCACCCTCCAGAAGGGCATGCATGCTCAATTACTGGGTCTTCTATGTGGGAGAAAAATCTGCATAAGCAATTTGGACGGGCTCGGTGGCACCCCCTGGAAGGATGTATATGCGTGCTGATGCTGTCTTCACAGAGACGTAATTACTGTCATCAGCAGTCGGCTTAGTTAGTAGGTGTGTCCTCCATTATTTTGTTCCAAACACCAATGAGCACCACAAAAGTGACAATGCTGCAGTGCTGTGTCTCCTCTAGCAGGCCGATTCTCAAACACTTCATTCTGAATGCTCCCTGCTGACACCCAGTACTGGGACTGCAACCAGAGTAAGCTGGGTATGGTTGATTATGGAGGATTCAGAGTGAGCAGTGTGATGAAAGCAATGCCACTGAAGAGGCATATTTAAGATGAGACAGGAACAAATCTATGGTTCAAAAAAATTCTAGAACATCCATCATCCCCACCACCATCACCATCACCATCACAAAAGAGTGAGATCCATATGTGTATCCTTGACTCTATGACAAACAAGGATGCTTATGATCAGAAACAGAGGTCCAGCAGGACAAACTGTAATTAAGAACTTGATCAGCACTTTTAAGGCATGTACAGAATATCTGATTTTGTAATGCTTTTACCAAAGGATTCTGATAACATGAAATTCTTCAGATTTCATGGATAGAAGATAAACTCGATGGAAAATCTCTAAGACTGTCCACTTTGATGACAGGAAATACTTTACAGTCAGCAAGAGAGAGAGACAGACTGAGACAGAGACAAAGACAGAGAAAGACAGGTGCTGGGGGGAAGACGAGTAGCAGGGTCAGATTCCAAACACTGAGATAATGTGCCAGTCAGGAATTTGGAGTTAATGACAACTATCCTAGTGGCACCTGAGAGTGCAAAGAGGGCAGGCTTTGGGTGCATTCCAGTGTTTTGAAAAACATTCCCATGAATAGGTCTGCAACTTCAAAGCAAAAGGAAAGCAGAAACAAGTCACACCCTTTCCACCAAACTCATGCTGCATGCTGCACTAAAAGTTCGTTCTGCACTAAAACTTCAGCATAGTTATGTTCTGCAAAAATACTTCAGCATAGTTATGGGTTCAAACCACCAGATGGAAAATTTCCAACACCACTGTTTTGTTGTAAGTAAAAAACTAAAATCTACCAAAAGCCACATGTCTTGAACATCACTTTCGAGTACTAACTCTCAAAAAGCAGGTTTTCTGCCACAAAGCAGGTTTTCTGCCACTCAGTTTACCTCAGCTTCACTGTGTTCTTAAATTGTGTGTCTCTCTCCTCAGATGATGTGAGTTGTACATGACCTATACTCCCCCCCAAAAAATCCTCATGACCTACACTCACCAAATAATCCTTAAACTCACAGTCACAGTGCAACTGCTCATGACTCTTGCTTATCTCACTTGAATAACTTAGTTCAGAACATCAAATGTGCTTTCTTATTGAAATGCAATGCTTTTTACCTTTAGTTTTATTGTGTGTACTTCCTTTCAAAATTTTCTCCAAGGCAGCCTAGACCACAGGGTTGAATTTATTTTGGCAAATGAGTCAGAAATGGGTTAAAGGAAGGTCAACTTCACAGGAGACTGGGATGGTCTTTAAAGCCAATATGTATGGAAAAAAGTATCTTTACCAATAACATGGGAGTAAAAAAAAAAAAAAAAAGTCGGTAAGAATGGTTTTCTTTCTTTCTTTCTTTTCCCAAGACCTTTGTCAGCTTGTCATTTTATGAGTGAAAACAAAAGTATTTCACTGCTAGGGCAAGTACTAATAGGTATGGACAGAAAGAATTATCTTGCATTATCTATTTAAGTAAAGAAAAATACAAATAAGAAAAATACAAAAGCGTTAATGTCAACAGAAATTTTCAAATGCCATAAATAACAAAGAAGTCCATGAACAAATGGTGCACTTTGTTTTTAAAATAAATATTTCACAAGTCTTCATCATGCCCTATAATCCAGATCCATATCATCTTTGGGTCACATTCCGTACTTCAACAAGTTGTATAAAAATGGGGTTCAGTGTGGGTATATCTTTTTTTTTTTCCTCTAGTAATCTTGCTGATAAACAAACCCATCCCATCAACCAACACACACAGCCACAGGTAAAAAAAATAAACCCCTTGGCAGTGGAAATGTAGACACTACCTACAGATTTAGACACACCCCTCTCCCACCTCTTGGCTTCTGAGATTCATCTACTTTTGTATTGTTAGTGTTGTTAAAGCATACTTTACGGTGAGCTCTGCATGTAATAACATGTCAGATCTTATTGTTTGAAACCACACACATCAACACAGTCAGTTTCTCACTGTGAGATAATCATAAAGTCATTCTGTGTTCTTGTGAATTTTTCATTTTATGGTGATAGTTGTTCCAACTTCTGAGGACTTTCTGACTTCTTTGAGTGATTTCATGAGGTCTTTATGAACTGGTTCCACTAGTTGTCATTCTGACCTTGTCCATTGACATGAGTGTGGAGAGTGAAGTAGCACTGAAGGCGGCTGAGCGGCTTGTTCGCTGGAGCCCCACTATGCAGGTTACGTACAGATATGCTTCTCAGGTGACGCACCCTTTTCTGTCCAACACAGAAACATAATAAAATCATCCCAAACCAATAGAATGTACAAACACTAAGAGATATATGAACAACTGTAAAGTTGCTGTTGCAGAATATTTGTTTGTGCATATTCATTAGTGTGGTTGTTATTTGCTGCAGTAAGCTCGTGACATTTCAGTGACAGTCATATGAACAACTGTACTGTTATTGTTGTTGCAGTGTTTATTTATGACATAATTTCATTAACAGACACACAAACAATATTTTGCCAAGTGTTCAAGATGCCATTTCAGTGGCAGACTCATGATCAACAGCTTTGTTTGCCAAATGCTCATGACATTTTCATGGCAGACACATGAAGTGATGAACAGCAATTCTGCTGCAAAATTTTCATCATCACATTTGAATACCAGACACATGAACAATAGTTTGGGTTGTGAAGTGTTCATCATTATGACATTTCAGTGACAGATACATGAACAACAGCACTGTTGTTGTCGATCTTACCAAGGCTTTTCAGTCATGACAATATAAACAACGCTGTTGATATGTTATCACAGAATGTCAAAAACACACATAAACAACCCTGTGTCTGACACTGTTGACGTTATCACAGCATTTCATTGGCATGCACACACCAGAAGCAGCCAAGTCATTAGTATGCCTATACATGCATTGACCCAATTTACATCTTACCCACTAGATGCTCTTGTGGCTGCAACCCACTGACCTGAGACTAAGCCTAGTAATAATAAGAAATAGTAATACTGGTTAACTACTCAGCCACCACAACCTTAGCATACACAATACTATAAATTCTGACTTTAGTCTATACATAATACACTGTGTCAGATGCAAATACTGGCAAATCATTTAATGTAACAAAAGAAAGAAACATACATTCAAAAACGTAAAACAGCAGGAATACAGAACATCAGATGGATCTGGTGGATTGTTCAGAACCATAACAAATAATAAGGATTTTAATTTTTTTTTTGATAATGATTAATGCTGAGGACCACTAGTCCATCACTTTGAACCATAATTACAAAATAGCTAAAGCACACCAAAAAGATCATGCAGTACTTAACAATATCAATATAAATGGCTGACACCAATTTATAAGGTCTATTCAAAGAAAATGGACTGTGCTTCGGTGATCCATCACACACACACACACACACACACACACACACACACTAAAGATAATTTTGACTTGACACATATGCTCATGGATATGCATGAAATTTCTGGAACACACCAACTTACAGTACATTGAAGCTGGACAGCAGTTAGCAACAGCTCTAACTAGGATCTACAAAGTGCTGTTCACTCTGTCAGAACAGCTGGGATTGATTTCAACAGGTGTGCATGACCAGCTACTGAAAGGTATGCACTGTCACTGTGTCAGATTTCACTCTGGAAAGTTATGTTCGGTGGAGCTGTATCAGGTACAATCTAGGGATACTACAATCTGTACTTGGGATTTTTTTTTTCACCAAATCTATGTTCTAAACCTTGGCGTTGCTATACCTTTCTTCCAGTGTATGTGTACATATGATTGTGCCACGCAATCTGTACTTGGGCCAGGCCTGAGTTTTTAAGATTACCAAGTTTGGGAATACAGATGCTTACATGGCAATATGACTGAAACTTACAAACTTACACATGTATTTTATGACATTAAAACCATGGCACACTATTTCAGTTGAACAGAGAATCTAGAACTAGAGGGCACATGTTCAAACTAACAAAAAAGTTTACTAAAAGTTCAAAAGCTGCAAACTTTTTCACTAACAGTAACAGAATTGGTAATACTCGGCATAACATGCCAGTCAATGTTGTTGAAGCAGAAACTGTTAACACTTTCAAAACGTCTTGATAAACACTGGTTACACCTTATGTTTCAAACAAATATTGATTTGTATTGATTCAAAATTTCGAAACCATGCATGTGCTTTATAAAAGTGCCAGAAAATGACCCATATATTTCTTGCAAAAACCTTATGATAATCCACACTGGCAGAAAAATCAACATGATGATTGAGGCCATTTAAATGGATGACGATGATGATGGCTAATGGCTGGAAATGCCTAAGATGATATGATATGATGATATGACAAAGCAACATACAATGGCTATATTAATATCAGCTGCCATATTCTGGCACACAGAAGCTTTACAAGATGGTGATGCCAAATGATATCTTTCCCAATTTTGGCTGTTTTCTTTTATAACCATTGAACTGAAATAAGAAAGAAAACCTTATTAACTAGTTGAAGGCAAGCTAGTCGAAAGTTGCCCTGGACTGTTAGTTTCGATAATAATCACCTAGGAAATAATGCATTTGTTCCGAGAACAGAAAACACGTCTTTGAAAAAAAGGGTGTTGTTCCTTTCACGGTCACTGGTAACATGCGTTATTTTCAATACATTAACCACGAACGAGTGAAACTGAAAAAAATCAAAGGTTGCATTTGGCATAATCATTAAGCCACTCTACTCAATTCATTTCTGTTATCTGCACTATGAGTGCATGATATTTGTGGATTACTTCATTCTTACAAAATCACAAACTGATGACTTAACAGTCAACACTGAGGGCAGAGGGCAAACTAACTGTCCCACATAAGTGGCCGAGTGAAAGTAGATCCCTCTTCAACTTGTAAAACGTTTACTTCACTGCAGGCACCATTCGTTTAAATAACTACCTGTTGCGTCTGCAGATTGTATGGACTGCGAACCGTTATGAGGTCACCAGTTTGATTCGTTGCGAGTGCCATTGCACACGTCTGGTCCCACGGCTTTGCCACGAGAACAGTATGTTGTTACATCCGTAGGCAGAGACGTCACATCAGAAGCTTGCGGCCATGTTTACGCGCCAGTTGATCACGTGACTATCTAATGAGCACATTACTGAATTTGGCGAAGATAATCAGAAGATATTTCAAAATCAATTCATATCATGTGACACAAAAAACTCATTTTGAAGAAAATGGGTCATAGTGCATGCGATGGTCCATTCATTGTCTAACTCGATTTTTTTCCTTCATCAGTCATATGATATCACCAACATAAGGGAGGTCACTGTCATTGTGATCAGCTGAACAGACCTTGTTCTCAATTTTCTCAGGGTGTGGGTACGTAAAAAAAATGCGGTTTTCTTTCAAAGAACACTTTCATGTAATATAGTGTTAAGTCTTAAATGAATAGAAATGAAAAGGGGCTAAATATGATATTAATGAGTAAATGTGTGACGTGTGTCGAAAAAATATACAAGTAGTCGTTGGTTAGTAATAGTATACAGTCAAAAGATGAATTGGATGGAATACTACTTCATCACTGTTCACTTTCATCAGATTAGGTAGTACCCCAGACGTAGGAGACCTTCTCCTTCTTCAATATAGCAGCTGCCATCAATGAGTAGTGTATTTAGACGCTTTCTAGTGTTCTGCGCCTGCAAAATTCAGGGTACAAAAAGAACATTTCCTGATTCAGGTCTACGGCTTTGAACCAGCTACTATTACTAAGAAATGCAGACCAGGCCAGAGGCTTAATGTCAGCCAGCTCATCCAACTCCATAAGAAAAGACTGAGCTTTCAGTTAATGAAAACGAAAAAAAAAAAAAAAATAATGACAATGGGAGCGTGACACCAAGTTACGAATGTATCAACGATATAGATATGTATAGAAGTTTAATATATATATTTGTTGATAGTAAGTTCCAGTCCTGCAGAGTTTAGGGAAGAATGGAGCTCGCTCTGTATATTTCGTTCTGCAGTGAATGAGCATTAGATGTTGGCTGTGTGTGTCCAGTGTGTTCACAGGGTGGCAGCTTGGCTGCCTGTCGGGAAATCTTAAGCCCATTTTTTGTTTTGAAGAGCATTACTAAATCTGCAGGTTTTTTTTTTTCTTTCTGTTGTAGTCTTTTCTGTTGCTGTAGTGCAGGCCACTCCAGTTGGTCAAACAGCTGTTGACAAAGTGAGCCATGCGGTGCTGAACTTTTTCTGGCACAGCAACATTCAGGTTCAGGTTCAGGTTCATAGGGACAATTGCTTTTGCAATTATAGCCAGAACTGGCTTTAGTTTACATGTCCTTTCTATGTGTTATCTGGTCTTTGTATGGTCAGGTCTTTAACTCGCTCAAGTCTTCATTTATCATAATCAAAATAAATAGTCTTCAGTAATGTACTATCATCGATAGAGCTTTTGAAAAGACTAGTATTTTGTGCACATTTAATGTTAGGGGTTAATTTATTCCAATTTAGGTTAGTGCCTCAATATTCGTGATAGATTTTATCCACACTATTTCAAACAACATGTTTCAGCATGGAAGGATTACATACTTAGGCTGCATATTAACCCTTTCACCGCCATGGGCTTTTTTGGCACCAGTTGGCAGAGCGCCAAGGGCGCCTTTTGGCGACAAAGTAGGGTGACCTAACTCCTGATACTCTCACGATCCTAGTTCATGAGATAAAAAGCCAGCAATAAACGTCATAGTTGGGGGATGGTCTGGCCCATGCTCACAGCCATTTGCTTTGTCAGAACACTATTCAGTTCAGTGTTTTATTGACTTTATTCCGATTGTTTTTTCCATTCACTATGACGTCACCACCAAGCACTTTACGTACTCGACCTTGCCGTACATTTACCACAGATCAAGTGCTGGGAGTATTGAATAGACAGTTGGTTGTTCCTAATACAGATGAAGAAGACACAGACAGTCACAAGTAAAGAACGATAGTGAGGGCTTGACCGAATTATTCCAACGTGAAGCGTTGGACCGTTGCCAACTTGTTATGAGAGGCTGATAAGACGCCCACTACTACTACCCTACCGCGTGTGCCCCAGTGTTTTTTTTGCGTTGAGCCAGCCAGCACTGACTGACTGTTCACTAACTTTATGTGAGGGAGCCAACTAAGACTTTAGGCAACGAACTACACACACACGCTGTGGGCCCACTCTCGCTGGTCGAGGTTGAAGGGGGCGTGGCCAACTGACACGTGAGAGGCGAGTATCACAGACGTCTTTCGAGTGGGTGTACAGCTGATTATATAGATCAACTGAATGACAAGGGTTCAGAGACCAACAGGCACATGAATGACTTTGTGTTCATAAAAAAAATATATATATATATACTGTTGAGAGTGAAAGGGACGTGTGTGTGTGGGTTTGTGTGTGTGCGTGTGTGTGTGTGTGTGTGTGTGTGTGTGTGTGTGTGTGTTTGTGTGTGTGTGAGTTCCCTTTTTCTTTCTTACATGTGTACCAGTTAGGCATAAGAGTGTGTGTGTGTGTGTGTGTGTGTGTGTGTGTGTGTGTGTGTGTGTGTGTGTGTGCTCCCTGCTACTGGAGTAGTTGTATTTGTGGCTGTTTCATGCACTTTTCTGTTGGAAATACCATACTTTCTGGTCTTCAGTTGTGAGTGGAGTATTTTTCTCCATTGTTGAGAGTTTGTTGGCATTCTTTCTTTATTTTTTACGCTTAGAAGAAACATAACATTCTTTTTTTTATTTTGCATTTTTTTTTTGCACTTGAAATCACTAAAAAATTGAAATTGTTGTTGACTTACCATTACTAACATGTTATGATATAATAAAAGTACAGTGTATCTCCTCCATTTTACAAAAAATAGCATGAGAATTGGGTGTTTAGTTCCAGAGATATCCCACGTTTCACATATGCTGGTATACAATAAGAGCTTTTTTGGAAAAATGGCTGGCGATGGAGATTTATGCAAAATAGAATGTCTGGCGGTGAAAGGGTTAAGCCAGCCCAAATTCAGTACAAACTTCATAGCCACACTTTGGCAACTGTCACTTCTGCCAAGTGCCTTGGAATTACCATTACTAGAGACTTAAGCTGGGTCATGCATATCAACAATGCATGCTCAAAGGAAACAAACACCAATGGCTTTTTATAGTGCAACCTGAGTTACCTCAAGATCAGTGCAGTTTACTTAAATAAAGGAGGCTGCATATTTTAGACCTTGTCAGGCCCATTCTGGAATATGCCTGTGCAATATGAAACTCCTACATCCAGCATAACAATTGTCAAAATGAGGCCATCCAATCCAGACAGGCAAGATGTGTTACCAACTACTGTTACAACACCTCGAGGGTTTTGGCCATAATGCTATAGAAATCTCTTTTGGTCCTCCGTCAAACATCAAAGGAAAGCAGCAATATGGGCCATGGTGAAGAGAGAATGAATGATGGCAAGGCTGTAGCGAACAAAACTAATGCCAGCCCTGCACCTCCTCGGCACAGAAGTCAACCTGAACAGCGTCAAAGATCAAATCCAATGATGAACCAATTTTTGACAAGACTTTTTTTCCCCCAACCATCAGGGACTGGAATGAGCTTCCTGATACAGCTGTGGCAGCTAACCTCTTAGCTTCTTCAAATTAAGAGTGGCACTTACCAAAGTCTTCAACACGCTGGATAGGATGCACAGGAATAGATATTTCCACACACCCCTCCTTCCACTCTGTCCCTTGTGGAAAAGATATTCTTTCAGTTATTTTGGGCTGGGGTCTGTGCTAGTACATGCTGGAGTCAGCCAGTCCTTTAGGAAAGTAGAAATCGGCTGTTAAAGCTAAATAGATAGAGACAATCATAGGTCTTTTCCTTTTCTGTTAAAGACTAATCGCAGATGAATTGCAGCCAGCCAGTGGATGAAGATGAAGATCTATGTTTCTGCATGGGAGGACTCTGTCTACATAGTGGCTGCACATTCAACAATAAGTCATGCAAGGGCTTTGTAAGCCCTCTCTGAGGGATGAGGAACTGATCTCCACAGGTTTCGCGAGGAACCACAGCACTTGGTATGCTTTGGGGCAGATGTTAAAAGTATGCCAGAACTCCCACTTTGGGTCATTCTGAACTGTCACTCTTAAAAATATTCAGTGGAAGAAACAGTGGTCAGATAATGGCTTAGGAGTTGAGAAGGGGGATGCAACAACTTCTTGTTCGTGTGACTGACAGTGTTGAGCATTTTCCCAGGTGGAGCTCCACATGGTGGGAGCTTGAGTGTTTCATTTATTTATGAGGTATTTATTTGTTTTGGAAAGGGAAGTTCTGGCCAGGGACAAAACTTTTGAGTGGGGGAAAACTTTAGCCACTAAAGGAATTTGGAAGAGGCCTGATTTTACCTTCTAACAGGGACTGCAACTGTATGACTGTTGACAGTTAGGCCACTGGTTTCATCAAAGATAGAAAAGTAAAGCTGTTGAGTGTGTTGCTGTTCCTGAGTACTGTGATGCTACAGCCACATTCCTTCCAGGAGGAATTATCTGCTGAATTGCTCAGATCATGTGTTCTGATCTATTTCCATGTTGTTTTTTTGATAATAATAAAAAAAAAAAAAAAAACGCTTAAAATCATGTGTGTGTGTCTGTATGGGTGTGTGTTTAAAAGACCCTCTTGCTGGGGATGCAAGTGTTTTAAATGTGAAAATGAATACTGGGCTGCAAAGAGCGTAAATTTTATCTTCTCCTGAGCACAACTCAGGTGTACATGATTATGTGTGTTAGTGTTTGTGTTATTGAAGATTATGTGCTGTTTTCTTGGGGTTTGTTGTGTCAGTCAACGGGTAGTAGGATGTTTATGTCTAGCTATGTGATGGTGTCATTCATTCTTTGTGTCTGAAGTAAGCCAACCATCCCTTTTCAGTGGTGAGATGCCTCATCTGGATGACCTCTGTGTTTTTATATAACTCCAGGAACTTGTCTTTTTCTAGGTAATCTGCGAAATCATCATCATCTCTGGTGAAGGTGTTACTTAGGGAAGTTCTGTTGGTCTGTCACAGTTTTGCTGGACAGGCTACTACATGTCCAGAGCTTTGGTCTGTAGATCTTCTGCCACACTTCTTCATCTTCCTAAGTATCCTGTCACAATGCTTGCTTGCAAAATGCAAATCAAGCATAACTCAGGGCTTATGAACTTTAGGTTGTCTATTTTGTTTGGATGTATTCCAGGTGATGATCTTTTAAAGAGTGGTTTTAAATGTGGACCACATCTGCTTAGTTGTGATGCTGTTCTAGCTTCCCTCCATTTGTACTTTAAGATCATCCATGTCTTCTTATGTGTCTGCTGTTGGCATTGTCTTTGTTTCCGAAATGCTTTGTTTTTACTTCACAACAATAAACAATGTCATGACCTTTTTCTTATTTGGAAAACAAATGACTGAAAGAGAAATCTCCCTGTAAGTTTGTTTCTGACACTACTGAAGTCTGCAATCTGCCATTTTCCCCTAATGAACTGAAATCAGCTCTTGAAACCTGTAGTGATTTCACACTTGGCCTTGGTGACATCCTTTACCAGCTTCTGAAACATCTCCCAGAAAGCTGTCTCCTGATCTTACTCAAAGTATACAATCATATCGGCCCTCAGGGTACTTTGCGCTTTCCTGAAGTTTTCATATGATCTGATTTAAATCTGTTTTAGATCAGCCTCTAAATTGATGACTTTCTTCTTAAGCTTACTTTTGGCAGTACAATCGTTCTATGTTCAGTGTGTTTGCAGCCCTGATCTGGCTTTTGGGCTGGGCTATTATCAACATGATTCAGTACAGTGATTGCTTAGCAGCAGAGTGAGCATCTTCCTTCAGAGAAAACTGACACAAACATTGATGATTTGATTTTAATTGTTTCAGATATTAATTCTTTACTATGAAGTATATGGATTATTTACTATGCCCATTTTATGATGTTCATTCCTCTGTATGTGTGTGTGTGTGTGTGTGTGTGTGTGTGTGTGTGTGTGTGTGTGTGTGTGTGTGTGTGTGGATGAACTTGTATGTGTTTTTCCTACTTTAATGCTTTTAATGTTTGAATCAGTCTCTCTTTTCAGATCTGATTGCAGTTAAACAGCTGACAATCATAGAGAATGGCTGGTCAAGGCATTGAACGCGCATCCGGATTCTCTTGGCTATCTTGTCCTTACAGAGGAAGGAGCTGTTGTCAGTGTAAGTAGCACTTTTTTGTGGACTTTTTTTTTTTAATTCCTGATTCTTTTTCCTGATTGTTGGATAATACTATGATTTTGGGGCTATAAAGCATGCCGTTTTGTAGGCCGCACATGTCAAATTCATGTCTTATTTCATTAGAAAAAGAAAAGAAAAAGAAAATGTCAGCCAAAAGTGGTTGAAATTTTGAAAGTGAAAACTGGTAAGTCAGAAGAGCTGTGCACCACAAAGTAAACAAGGAATGAGGAGCACAACTTGGCACCATGCACCACAGTAGATGGTGTACTGATCCCGAGTTATATTGGTGATGATCAGTGCTGCTTGATCTGATATAGCATATATGTTTTTGGTCTTCACATTTTAAATTCTCACTCCCACCATTTGATTTAGACAGTCACGCTGTTTTTGGAGTGGTACCTTTGAATGTATAGTATTTCCGATGCCCGCTGATTATAGGTGTGCAAGATCTGGAGCACTTTAATTGAATCATCATGAAAGAGAATTATGTATTAAAAGGTATTTACATATTTATACCTCTAGAGTGCTAGAGAAAGATTGTTTCTACTTATATTTTTTATAATCTGAACACATGTAGACCTCAGAGCATCAGAGAGAGAAATTGTTACTACCTATAATCTGCCGTATGCTGTTGGGAAAAGTATAAAAGTGAGTTAAGAATGTGTATTCATCTGTTCATGACTTTATTTTAATCTTTATGTAAAAACACTTCATTTAAAGCATGTGAAATGCATAGAGTACATGGATCAAATCAAGCGCAATTTGATAACATGAATAAGCGCAAACACACACACACACACACACACATGTGCGCCCGCATGCACACAAACACACGGGCACACGCACACACACATGCGCATGCGTACACACACACACACGAACACGTACACCTACACACACACACACACTCACATTATTGTTAGTCAGGTGGTGTGTTGCACTGACTTCTGCTTGTTTATTGTCAACAGGTGGTGAGTTAGACTGACACCAGCTATTTATTACTAAATATGAGTAATCAGGTGGTGAACTGAACAGACGTTTGCTTGTTTTTTGTCAGTCGGTTGTTGAGCTGGATAGATACCTAGTTGTTTATCGTCAGTCAGGTAAGTTGGAATGACACATGGTTCATTATCATGCTGAACTAGTTTTTTATTATCAGTCAGGTGGTGACTTGGAGAATGATGAGCAAGTGGCAAGCAAGATCAGCAAGATGGTGATGACTGCTGTGCGTCTAGTCAACGTCAGTGAAAAGAAGGATGCCTTTAAGCGACTTACAGGTCAGGCCCAGTTTAAGATGTTTTTAGGGGAGGGGAGGGGGTCTTAAATGTGTGAATGTGCATATATTCAGTATATGCATGCATATGTCCATCGGTGTGTGCATGCATGCATCTGTTGATATTGTATTTTTGTGTTACCTTACAGGTCACATGTCATGCACAATTGTCCCAGTAATGTAATTTTGTGCGGTAACTCATTATGTATGAAGTGGAAATAATGCATCTACTATAGCCTCCTTGCATAGATTTTCAGCATGTCTTTAATTAGAGCCATGAATAACGCACACAGTTCTGCCTCCCTATAGTAATCATGACAATTCCATGCAGTCTAACCTGGCTACCCCAGTCTGATGTGTCATTTTCTGTCATGGCCTATTTCGCTCAGTTATGAGCTTTTAACTGCCATTTTCGTTCAACATACCATATTAATGTCAGCTTTTAACTGCCATTTTCGTTCAACATACTGTATTAATTGTCAGCTTTAACAATGATTTTCGTTTTCGTTCAGCATACCGTATTGTCGGCTTTTAACTGCCATTTTCATTCAATATACCGTATTAATTGTCTAGAATGCTATAAAAGCTGACGTTCTTTTTTTTTTTTTAATGAATTCAAAAAGCCTGCAACACCATAAGATAAGACCTGTTCTGTCTAAAAATCAAGAAGTGGATGTAGTTTGATGTTCATGAGTCTCTGTGTTGCTGATGTGTGGAACTCGCCATCGTCACTTCCCTCTGCTGTGATGATTCAAGGCATTAACTCCAGCTCACTAAATGTGGGTCTCTGGAGTCAGTGTTGCCTCAGTTTAAATCAGTTCTAATCACATGTTTATAGTCTACAACAGTATCTCACTTGTCATTGTTGATGCTTCAAAAACCTAGGCTCTTGAATCATGCGCAGTCATGTTAAATGAAGGGTCTCTGCTACTCAGTCACTTTCAATTGTTTGTTGTGACACAGGATGAAGGACAAAAAATTTTTTAAGAGCCCTTTCTGAAGGCTATGCAAATGGCATCTGCATAGATTAAAGCTACCCACTCAAAACGTCATGTCTTAATGCTTAACACTTCTGTTGTCTGTTGAATTTGATACAAGGGGATTTATAGAAGAAACTCAAAACTTCCGTAGCTCTTTCTCGAAGCTGTGCAAATGGTATCTGCAGGAACTAAGGTTACGTGCTCAGTGCATCATATTTTATTATTAACTCTTCCCATTTAACCTGTACAGCAACAGAGAGTACACTGTCTTGAGGAGCCGTGGTAAATATTGGCAGACTGGTAGTTAAAACGTTAATGCAGAGGACAGTTCAAAATAGTTTATGAAGAAATGCAGATGCTTTTTTACAGTCATGCTTGCTTCCTGTGTGTTTTAAGCCTGCTGTATACAGATTGAGGGTCAGAGCTTTGTGTGTGCAAGAGGATGGCAGTTTGGGGAAGGAAGAGATGGTGTGGGGAAAGGGACTTGGGAACAGTATAAGAGTCTTAAGGGGACTTGTTTTTATTGCATCTTTCTAAAATTCATATTTGTTTATTAGGAATGTGGCATTCCCACTGAGCCCACAGTAAATTACTTTGTTCTTTAGGTCATAAAAATGTTGTTCACAGTTATTTTTTCTTGATATGCACTGATTACAGCCTAGTGTAGGTGAGAAATTAGGTTCTCTCTCTCTCTCTCTCTCTCTCTCTCTCTCTCTCTCTCTCTCTCTCTCTCTCTCTTCTCCTCCCCTCCATCCTTGCTCCTTCCAACTCTTGTTTCTCTCTCTCTCTCTCTCTCTCTCTCTCTCTCTCTCTCTCTCTCTCTCTCTCTCTCTCTCTCTCTCTCTCTCTCTCTCTCTCTCTCTCTCTCTCTTTATGTACAACAGTTCAGAAAGATTGCCTTCATGGAATCAGGAGTGCTGATTTGAAACTGAAATGTCATTGTGTTTCTTGCAGTGGTGTACGACAACTTCCTGTATGCGGCCACTGTGTCAAACCACAAGATCCTGGTCAGCAAGCGGAAATATGTGCCACAAGATCCTGTTTCTGCTTAGAACGTGCTATGTTCTGATGTTGTCAGCCAGATTCTTTTCCTCTTCATAAAGTATTGTCATTTTTGTTCTCTGCGGTAGAAATGAATGGGTTAGATTAACTCACAACACACACATACATATGCATGCATGTACACACACACATGCATAAATGCATGATGTATATATATATATATATGTATTTGTGCACACACAAACTCATACATGCACACATGCTCACTCACACGCACGCTCGCACACGGGGTGTACTTTGCTCTTTTATTGTTTTTGTGTCGCGAAAATGTTATATACACATGCACATACATACACACATACACACACAACTACAGAAACAGACACACACAGACACAGGAGTGCGCGCACGCACACACACACACATACACACACACATACACACACACGCGCGCACGCACACATGCAAGCACACCCCCTTGTACACATCTACACACACATTTCTCTAATCCTGAAACAGACTAGTTTTAAAAAAAAATACTTCACAAAGAACAATGGCTGCACCAGCAAAACTGAAAATCACCACGCATACAGGAAGAGGAATGTATTGTTTCCAGTGATTGTACAGACTATGAAACAGGCGTTAGCAACAGCATTAAGTGTTTTGCAAGCAAGCCAGACAACTGCATTTGTTCATTCCATGGGGTTTGCTAAAGGCTAAGGTGCACAAGAATATGTCAGGGCGATTGAAGATACAACCAGTGCTCTGTGTCTCTGCCGTTTGTGCATGTGTGCTGTATGGTGCTGAACAGCAACCGAAGGATCTAGAACAGAGCCTATATTATGCATACTTTCTTGTTTTCAGTTTGTTGTGGCTTGACATTTGGTCATGTTTAGGTATTCGTGTGAATGTTGAATCTTAAAGGGATAATTGGGGTGGTGATTGGAGAGGAGGAGGAAAAAAAACATCGGGGTGGGGAAGGTGGTATCCTGTTGGTGAGGAGGAGATGTCTGGTTGACTTGCCTGCTCTCTATATGTATGTGAGTGAGGGGGTTGAGACTGGACTGAGAGGGAGGGAAGGGAGAATGGCAGCATGGGGCTGATTGTGAAGATGTAGGTTATGTGTGTGAGTCATGAGTGAAATGTAAATGTTGTACTTTGTACTACTGGCACCCATGAACCTCAGTTTCTCCTACTGTGCATTGGTTCAGTGTGCTATATCATAAAAAGTGGACAGGTTTTGTAGCGTTGATTTGAACATTCTCACTTGCTCATTTCAAACTATATACATTATTTTCTTTTTTGTCTGGTCTTCTGTGCCACCTCAGTGGCTCTGCACCAGTGCTGCTTATCCGAATTCTCTGCTCACAACCTCACCCTTGCTTGTCCTGCCACATCCCTGAACGGCTAATCCATGGGGAGCAGTCAGTGTTGTTTTGAGGCAACCCACCAGAGAAGACTCAGCACTGCTGCTGAGTCAGTTTGGTGTGGTCAGTGGTGTCTGTTCTAATTCAACATATGCAGGACACCAAGTACCCTACTGATGACAAGAAATGCTTTGTTATGCAGTCAGCATGATAAAGCTCTGCCTGCAAAGAGCACCACCACTTCTGTCCAGCGACAGTTTCCATGAATTTGTCGATACCAGTGAACCCGACAGAACCTCTCCAGGGTCATAGACATGGAGAAGAAATCAAAGCTTGGGTCACCAAGAGAGGAGGGCATGAAGGGCTACAGAATTGAGACATTGTAAGGACTTCACTGTCATAGTTGATTGTGTTTCTGTTCATTGTTCTTCATTGGTCAAAATCCAGAGAGTGTCTCCCTCCAGTCACTCCACAGCAAACTCTGACCCCTTAACATCATCCATGCCACCTCCCCCATCAGCCTCTCTGTCGTTTTCCTATCCTCACCCTTCCCATAAAAAAACAACAACAACAGGAAACAAGAAATGGTTATTTTGGAATAGGGTAGAAGTGATCATCAAGAGGCCAAAGCATTCGACTGACGCCAAGAAGCATGTGGTTGGAAAAAAGTGTGTATTTCTCCCTTCCCTATGAAAGACACTTGTGTTGTTGGTTTCAGAAGTGAAGAGGTTTATGAATCATTGTGCACCAATTTACCATCAAGTGGCTTGCTGTATGAGAGGAATTTTGATCTAAGAATGATCTGTAATGGAATCATGTCTTTGGATGACAGTGGAAGGTGATGACCTTTTTATCTCATGTTAATTTTCTTTTTTATGTTTTTCATTGTTTACTTCAGGACTGTTATGTACATCATGGAAATTACATGATTCACAACTGAACAACACTCTGAAAAGAATGGAAGTAGGAAGAATTCACCAGAAAAGCATGTTTGTGACACTAGATTAAAGGAACGATTCCCCCTTTGAACTTGATACTAAACAAAATGTTTGTCTTTATTGTTGTTGTTAATCTTTAACATGCAGTTTACCCATACAACACATGTGCTGTTAGCTCAGGATGCTAAGCTGTGCCATTGTACAGTGTACCTACTGAACAAATATTCACTCACTTTCGTCCCACATACAAAGAAATCTAGCAAATTCATAACAAGAATTGCTTCCCTTTAAGTTTCATGTGAATGTGGGAAGATATACCTTTCACTGTACGCACATGAAATAGCTGGCTTGAGATTAAATAGAGTTTGGCCTCCCAGTCCAAAATTAGCTGTCATGGCACACTGTGCTGATTTTGTAAGAGCAACTGAAGGATGAAGACAGTGGGAATAAAGATTTAGATGCAGCTGGTGACTTTGGACTGAGAAAGGTGGATGCAAACAAGCCTGAATTAGGAACCTGCAGATCTATATGATTCAGGTGAAGAGGATGACAGTCTTTTGCAAGATATAGTAGATGGTAATAAATTGTGAACAATTCGGACTTTATTTGGCTTTTGTTAGTTTGACTGAATTGAAGTGCACGGTTTTGTACATGAATCCTGAAGGCATTTGCGGAGGTGGGGAAGAGGACAGGAGACGAGGAAGATAGGAGGATGAAGATATTCTGTTTATGATTATGTGGATGTTTATGTGCAGTGAGTTAATGTGCAATATTGACTGCCTCGGTAAATGAAGGTCTTGTTTTCTGTCAAGGGTATGTTTTACAGAAAAATATTACCTTTGTGTTTGATAAAAAAAAAAATGTGACTTTGTTGTTTGGCAAAGAAATTATGACTTTGAAGTTTGACAAAGAAAATGTGACATATACATTTGACAAAGAAGTTATGACCTTCATGTGTCATACAGGAATTACCTTTGTGAAGGATAACAGCGCTAAGTTGTATATCTTTGTATGATACATGCTATGAATTCACTGAAAATGCAATGGAAGAAACTCAAGAGACAGCTTGGCAGCAGAAGGTCAGAGAAAGTCAATTTAGGCCCCTCCTCCTCCCTCCCCTCCCTCACCACAGTTTCTGGCAGGGGTATGAAATTCGGTCTAGATGTCAGTCAGTCTTTTTAGCTATGTGTGTACCCGTTCACTAGCAGTTATAAACATACTCCTGGCTGCTGTTGCTGCAGCTCCATTGATGTTCACTTAACCCGTTCAGTGCCTAACTTGGTGAGATAACTCCACGGCAAGGGCATGTATTCTTCGCTGCCATGGCCGTCGAGTATACTCGTCATGGGGAAGTCTGGAATATTCCTCATTTTATATTTATACTGCTTACAAAACAGAGGATATTTTCAGAGAGGTGAAGTCTCTAGATTCTGTTGATAGTTGGTAATCTCGTTTTCCTTAGTGAGAAAGTCGGTAAAATTTTTTGAAAATATATACACTCGTTTTGTTTTTTTATCTTAAACCCTGGCAAATAGGATTTAACTTTAAACTTAATTCCTAGGCAGCGAAAGGGTTAACATGTCGTTGAAGGTAATCATACCTTTGAAATTAATAATTGTAAAGCAAACAAAGACGACGAGGTAGGGAGCTGTCTGTAAACTTAAAAAGGAGGAAGAGAAAAAAAAACTTGAGGGGTTTTGGTCAATAATGCTTTGTCTTGTTATGTCTTTTTTTTTTTTTTTTTGTAGAAAGAGTGAGAGGGGTGATATCTGTTTTGTACATGCATGTGTGCTTTTTGTTCAAAGATTTCTCATTTTTACTTGCATGTACTATTTATTATGTAATTTGCATTGAGTAAAGAAATACATATGATTTTTTCTGTGTGTTGTGTGTGTGTGACATGGATTTGACCAAACACTTAATCACTTTCTTTCATTTATTCAATCATCTTCATTTTATTCAATCACATAAAGATTTTTGGTCATGTTACCCCAATGATAGTGTCATTTATTACAATGAGAGCAAGGCTTAGCCATATTGTTTCTCAAAAACATTTTTCATTTCTATCTGTTGGAAAGGCAATAGCTATTCAGACAATGGTAGTTTTCATTCAAGAAGCACAGCTGTCATCTAATAATCTTGCATGATCAAAAATGGACCATAAGATTTTTAGCTATCCTAGGTCAGACCAAACTAAAGTATTTCTTAGGAGTTCACTGCATTACAACTCCAGTGTGAACAGGTTCTGTCTCGGTGGATTGGTTCTTCATTACCTTTGACAGATCTGCTGTCTCTAAAGGTCATTTTACTTTTTTTATTTAGAAGACCAAAAATATTTTTTAAATGATTCCATGGACATAGCCAGTTAATGACTATCCAGGATTTTGGTTTGCAATCATTATGTGGGAACCTCACTGTAGTTGTCCCTTATCTACAGACATATTCAAAGACAGCCTATATATGTCTTCATTTCTGCCTCTTCGCTCTTGTCTGTTCAGTTGTGGACAAATACTGTTGGTTAACTTCACTGTTACAACAGACTTCTCTGAAGTACGGGTTGCTACTATTGTGAGAATGTGTTTGCCTAATATGGCATCCCCTTTATTTTTTTTTTCATCTATTTTTCTGCCTGTGGATATTTGTCTTTACCTCTTAAAGTAGATTTGCCACAGACTGTGCCTTTGTTGCTTTTGGGTTTGTTTTTTGTTTGTTTTTTTTTACATGTGTCACACGCATATGCAGCACAGTGGACTTAAGTTTGTCAACTCTTCATCAAGACAAGCACTTTGACCACAGACAACAGTTTTCTTGTGATAAGCCAGAGAGATCTAGCCAAGGATAAAGAAGACATGGAGAAAGAGGGAGAAAACCTGCAACATGTGATATACTCGGACCTCATTTCAGGGATTCTCTCACATTCTCTTGGCCACATTGCCGCTAACCCTCATCTGTTTTTATTTACATGGCGAACATTGACATTATGACAGAACAGCTGTACTGTAGTTTTGAGGAGGAGGTTTCAAGACTGAGGAAGGCAAAAGATACCTAATCAAATCTGTTGGAGAAAGTTCTGCTGTGCAGGTAACGGCAGACAACTGCAATACTTTCCGCCCCTCATTGCAGCTTGGAATGGTAGATGCCCCCCTCACAGCAGAGTAGTGGAAGCTCAGGCACGGTGGAATGGCAGAGGCTTAGGCACCTCAGAATGGTAAACTTGGGCACAGCAGAATGGTAAACTCAGGCACCTCAGATGGTAAACTCGGGCACCTCAGAATGGTAAACTCAGGCACCTCAGAATGGTAAACTCGGGCACCTCAGAATGGTAAACTCAGGCACAGCAGAATGGTAAACTCGGGCACCTCAGAATGGTAAACTCAGGCACAGCAGAATGGTAAACTCAGGCACTTCAGAATGGTAAACTCGGGCACAGCAGAATGGTAAACTCAGGCACCTCAGAATGGTAAACTCAGGCACAGCAGAATGGTAAACTCGGACACAGCAATTTGTAGAGACTTGGGCACAACAAAATAGCAGACTCGGGCACAGCAAAATGATAGAGACTCCAGCACAGCAAAATAATAGAGACTCAGGCACGGCAAAATGATTGAGACTCGGGCACGGCAAAATGGTAGAGGCTCAGGCACAGCAGAATGGTAGAGACTCCAGAACAGCAAAATGATAGGGACTCATGAACAGCAGAATGAAGCGGTTCAGGCACAGTGGAATGGCAGAAGCTCAGGCACAGTGGAATGGTAGAAGCTCAGGCACAGTGGAAAGGTAGAGGCTCAGGCACAGTGAAATGGTATAGGCTCAGGCACAGTGGAATGGTAGAAGCTCAGGCACAGTGGAAAGGTAGAAGCTCAGGCACAGTGGAAAGGTAGAGGCTCAGGCACAGTGAAATGGTATAGGCTCAGGCACAGTGGAATGGTAGAAGCTCAGGCACAGTGGAATGGTAGAGGCTCAGGCACAGTGGAATGGTAAAGGCTTAGGTATGGCGGAATGTAAGAGACTCAGGAACAACAGAATGGTAGAGGCTCAGGGTACAGTGGAATGGTAGAAGCTCGGGTACGGCGGAATGGTAGAGGATTAGTCACACCAGAATGGTAGAGGCTCAGGCACAGTGGAATGGTAGACACTCAGGCACAGTGGAATGGAGACTCAGACACAGCCTCGTGTTAACTCCAGACGAGCACACTGATGAAATGTGTTTGGTGTCGGGGGAGGGGGAGGGCGGGAGAGTGAGATAGAATGTTGCTTATAGCCCAGCCGACCGCAAAGGGCTATGTAAGGGCTGTCACAAGTCATTAGAAAAAGACTAATTTATTTACGTAGCCCTTTGAAATACACCTAAAAACAAACCAACATTTTCGTTAAGAATCTTTCTTCCGTAAAATCTTAGATCAGATGATCTGATGGGGGAAAGAAAAATCAGATGATAATGATAAAGACAGAGCGCTATTTATCTGAAGGTGAACTCGAAGCACTCTAAATAAATGACAAAGGATACAAATAAACCAATAATCAACCCTCTTCCACTCAGCAAGTGATCAGATCACAAAAAATAAGACATCCTCACCCCCATACAACTCTGCTCACTGTGCACAGTCATGACACACTAATACTAGCAAGTGTACACTCGCATGCATGCACACACGCATTGTTGTAGGCATGGATATAAGATCTTGAGGAAGTGGTTGGTCAGAAGTTTAGATCAATACTGTCAAAATCGAGGAATCAGAGAAAAATTTTCAGACATTCTGGGAGGGGAGTGTCGAATGATGAATGTAAAAGGCATTGCAGAAGGTTACAGAAAAGTTGTTTTGACAGAAGAAAGGACTGGAGAGGCTTGCTATCGCTGCATAGAATTCGTAGCGAACGTTTTGGGCCTTGCTCATTCTGCTCTTGGACAATCTAGCACTGAAAATAATTCTCTAGAAGAGAAAATACTCGAGGTGGACATACATGTACGTTTCAGTGTGTGTGTCTGATCGTGGGAACCAAAGTGTCCCAGGCCTGTGTCAAATCCAAAACTGCCTCCCCCCCCCCCCCCCCCCTCTCTATCCCTACCACAGTCCCAGAGGCAACGCAGACCAGCCCATGTATCTTCCAGCTGATTGATTGAAGCGTCCTCCATTGGAGACTTTTGACTCTCTGACGTGTTTGTATGCCCTGACCTGTCCCCTCAGCACAGATTGGCCTAGTCTCTGTTCTCCCTGATGTCCATCTACTCTGCTTCCGTGAATCGAATGGGTAACAACCACAGTGCAACACCAATATAAAAAGAATAATAATCATAATAATAACATAACAACAATAATTGTAATAGTAATAATGATAATGATGATAATTATTATTATTATCATCATCATCATTATTATTATCATTATTATTATTATTATTGAAAGCATTTCAAATTCCCTCTATGAATTATTCACAAAACGAAGTAAAGACAAGACAAGACAAGACAAAATTCTTTATTTACGAGGATAATAGATAAGCACTAACGCGCTTTTTTACATCCAGTCCTCGCCCTGAGTAGGGACTACAACATGCAGTGAAATCAATTAATGTAAAGAAAAAAAAAAAAAAAAAAGAGCAAGCAAAGCGGTCATGTAATCATAAAAGAACATCAAATGATAATAGAAGATAAATGAAAATGAAACAAAAAATATGAATAATAATTAACAAGCACAAAATAGAAATAAAAATGAGTAAACACTCTGTAAAAAAAAAAAGTAAACACTCTGTAAGGCCCTTCCCTGCAATTCTTAAAACTCTGTTTTAACATGAAATCTTCCGTTGACTCTTCCGAGGAGTTTTAGTCACCTGCATCTGTTGGTTTGCCATTCACTGCAAGCAAGAAAGCAAGCCAGCGGAATCGCCCCCCCCCCCCCCCCCCCCCCCCCCCCCACCCCACACACACACACCCACCCTCCCCCCACCCCCGTTACACTGCATAGGCACTACTGAACAATAACATCATGCCGAGTTTAGTTCCGGTGTACGTATGCACTGGCGTGGAAACGATGAAGGAGAAAGGGCGCCAAGGGGGGGGGGGGGGGGGGGGGGGGGGGGGGGGGGGGGGGGGGGCTACTACCCCTATTCCCTTCTTTCCATACCTTTATTAGTGAGGTGCGGTGAGGGTTGTGAAGAGAGATGGCAAAATATGGTGTGCATCCACACACGACTTTGTTAAAACGCAGTTTGTCAATCCCTCACCTGTGCCTCACATCCCTCCCTCCTTCCCCTCACTTCATTGCTCTTCTCCAATCCATCCGCTTCTCTTTTTTTTTTTTCCAACAGCAAAATTGCTGGGAGTAGTTATGCCCATCACCTGATTCTCTTACCATCCCTTCCCCATATCCTGTCAAGTTTATGCTGCCATTCGCTCGCTGTGGTGGTGTTCCCCTCTCCCCTTCATAGGCCGTTCCTTCAAACTTCACCTTACCTCCCCACCTCCATGACTGTATTCTGTCAATGAGTTGTGGATACATTCCTACCCACCACCCCCTCCCATAGCCTGTCTTTCCCTCCCTCTAATCATCAGTATACTATAGTCTTTGGAGCGAGTTTGTGAAACTATGTTGTTGTTGCTGCTGCTGCTGTGAGATGGCGATAGACAGTCGCTGAAGGAGATGGAAGGTAGGGTGGCAGTGTGTGGAGATGCAATGAGGGGGTATGAACCGGGGGAAGCGGGTCACGACGCTATTCATTATAATTAAGCAAAGTACAAGGGAAAGAGAGAGAACACAGAGCAAAACAGAAGAGTCAGATCGTGACAAAATAGAAATGATAGGAAAATGCTGTTAAATATGTCTTCACGGCTTCTCATTGTGGGGCTGCGAAAGCAGGATCACGTTCACGTCGATGTACCTGGATACTGTTACTACTTATTTCACAAGAGTTACATGGGTTCACTCTGATACGACTTGGGATAGTTTGTTACGTCTATAGGATGCAAATGTTTTCATTTGCGTGCCTCTGCTTTCAATATATTTTTTTTTAATCTTCCAGAATAAGAACAGCATCATAATATCTGTATATGTATAGAACTTGTCCGGTTCCAGAATCATATCGAATATGTGGTGGTTGGAAGCACCACGTTATAACCCAAAGAGAACAAGACTTTCACAATAGAAAATATCCATAAGGCGAATATGCAACGAAAGATATCGCAAATACGGCCAAAACCTGTGGGCAAAGGGGTGATTCTAGAACAAACGAGAAATACTCTCTGATATCTTGACAGAAAACGGGCACTAACATCGTCAACAGTCTGACAACAGGTGAAGATATCTGCAGGACTTAATCGTTCCAGTTTTCAGTCTGTTGATTGCCAGATACTGCTGGAGTCTAATCGACACCAAACAACCTATTTACTGCCTGACCAGATTTTACCATCCATGATCTTGCAACATCAGTCAACTGTCTTATATGTTTGTTCAAGAAGCGCTTGGTCACTTTAAAAGCATCATTACAAAAAAGGCTTTTTCTTCGATAAATATTTACAGATTTCTATTCAAATTCGAACAAGGTGACAGAAATGCATTGTAATGATTACGATCATGTATACATTCTTGAACATCTTTAGAAGGTATTTTCTGCACAGTTCTTTGTGGTATCTTAGAACATACTTCCAAAATGAGTCATCTATGCTTGTGATGGTCATGTTAAGGTATTATAAAAGAATGGTGTAGTAAAAGCCATTTCGTTACACATGCTATCCACAGACATGTCATCAGCAAACTGTGTGCAAATCATTTCTACAACCTTTAGTTTTAAGTGTAATTTCGGTGTGTTATACCTTAAAAAAAAATTTAAAACAAAAAGAATCTGCCGCTGTTAAGCATAAACAGATGGGTATACGTTTCCTTGTAAAACAACCGTCTCCGTGTTGAACCAGCAAGAATACATATTACTTGTACACAGAAACTGACATTTCATGCAATACTGCTATCCACCTGATTATTTTGTGGAGAAAATCAAGAAAATCCGGTGCGTTTTGTTTAGATAGGGGACCAGGTCAATGTCCAGGACATGAAATCAAAAGCTTGTTCAAAATCTATTGAAAGAAACATTCCTTGAATTACATCTTTTATTTGTTTTTGCAAGTCATATATTTTCATAACATTAACCCAAACGAATAGCCTTGTCGTATTCTTAAAAAATTGTGTAAACTCGTAGTAACACAAAATTAAACTTACAGCGTGGATCTAAACAAAAACCGAACAACTTTGAATCCAACATTGAATAAAGAACGGTCCTCCAGTCGATACTACTCTGGCTTGTTTGTATGTGTTGTTCTAGATTATGGTGAGTTTGTGTTTTGGCATTTGTTGATAAAAAGAAAAACCTCACCGTGACAGCACACGTGCTAACTTACTAACATAACATAATCGAATCATTTTAATGAATGTGCCATACCTTAATGATTTGTTCAAGGAACGCACCATGGCTTAGATCGTTCATAGGAGAAACGGGACAGCAGATAGACCCGGCTGTCAGGATTTTAGAGTCCCATCTTCATTGAATGGAACAGACCAGTGTTAGTGACAACAACACTTGAAGGCAAAACACAATTAAACATGCAAATAAAGGTGTAAAGTAACGCTGATTTAACACACAATACGAGAAAGACAGGTACTTGTTAGCTAGCGCTTTGTTTCATGTGTTCATTCGTCTTTTGCCTTCCCGTCCTCATTGCATGATTTGAAATAAGAAAACCGAGATCATCAGCATGAGCTCAAGGTTTCGTGATGCCATATGCTTCAAACTGATTCCGTACGTCGTCTTCTAAGTATAAGGTACTGTTTGTTTGGATTTTTGAAAGTATGAATATTTAATGGCGTTGTGTGTGTGTGTGTGTGTGTGTGTGTGTGTGTGTGTGTGTGTGTGTGTGTGTTACACACGAATTCGCGTGCGCGCGCGCGCGCGCGCGCGCGCGCGAGCGCGTGTGTGTGTGTGTGTGTGTGTGTGTGACCGTGCGTTATGTGTGTGTCCGTGCGTTACGCACACGTTCATATGTGTGTGTGTGT
>JADBJO010000185.1:325000-365000 GCA_016801955.1 Conus betulinus | reverse complement strand
TTGTCTGTGAAAAAAAAAATCTGCCAGTGACAAACAAGAAAGAAAGAGGGAGGGGGGGAGGGGTTGGGGGAATAGGGTAGGGACCTGACCTGAGAATATATTGTTTTGTATGTATGTTCTTATTTCACGTGATTCCTCAGAAGTACCCAAAACAGTTTATAACCTGTTGCGGCTGCATTCCAGACTGAATTAGTAGCGTGTGAACAAAGGAGCGAATTTTGATGATTCCAGTGTGTTATATATGGAACTGGATGAAAGCATTTATGAAGGAAAAGAAGTTAGGAAATCATTTGGGAAGGATTACATTTTGCTGGGACTTGCTCTTTGCAGTGCATATGTGCTGTGTGAGTAGGACATTAACTTTATGGGTCCAGGAGGCATGTGGCCTTGGAAAGCCTCGTAAAAAATGGAACACCACCAAAAGCAGGGATTCTGGAAACTGAAAATTATCTGGGTTTTACGGGGGTAAAAGATTAGCTTGACGGAAAATCTCCAAAGCCATACATTTTGATGATGGATAATATTTTATACTCAAAGAGAGAGAGAGAGTGTGTGAAAGGATGGGGAGCAGCAGGGTCATATACTCAGTACTGATGTGTGTCAAAGTCTGGCACTAAGAGCTGATGACAACTTGTCTAGATAGGCACCTGATAATAATGATGATCTTTGGGTATATAATAGATGTAAAGAGGGCTTATGCTGCATTCTGCTGAACTAGTAAGATTCTTATGAAATGTCATATATGTAGAGGGAAAGCAGTCCTTCCACCAAACTAGCATGGCTACTTCCTATACTTCATTTTCACAGTACTACAAAAAAGATTCAGATTAGTGATGAATGAAAATCTGTTGTTACAGAAGATTTCCTTTTTTTTTTTTTTTGTTTTTGTTTTTGTTTTTGTTTTGATTTTGCTAATCAGCTTGTTGCTGGATAAAAACGAAAAACTACTGGAACCTCTGCACTAAAGGAGGGCATTAGTGGAGAAGTTCCATTGAAAGTAAAGCATGTTTATGATTTTGTTTCTTTAGATTGAGAAAGGGAGGGCTGAGTGTGTGTGTGTGTATGTGTGTGTGTGTGTGTGTGTGTGTGTGTGTGTGTGTGAGTGTGTGTGTGTGTGTGTGTATCTGTATGTTTGTGTATGTTACGTGTGTATGATGAAAGAGGGAGAGAGATTGTGTGTATGTGTGTGTGTGTGTGTGTGTGTGTGTGTGTGTGTGTGTGTGTGTGTGTGTGTGTGTGTGTGTGAAGTATTAAAGCATGCTGTCTCTGTCTCTGAAGCTCATAAGATTATGCCCATAGTGCACCAAATTCTTCAGATCTTAATGTTTTTTGCCCACAAAGCATTTAAACCCTTTTTTTTGTGTGTCATGACTCATGTCCTTTGTTTTCATTAACTGTTTATTTTTATTTTTTAACTGGGTTTGATGAATCAGGTGGATTGGGTGATGCTCCAAGAACAGCCTAGTGTAAATGGTTTTAGAGATCTCAATATGTCAACAACCATTTCATGACATTCCATGTTTGAGTGGATTCTTTCTTTTTTGGGGGGGATTAATCTGTTTCATGACCCGGCCTTTACAGGATGTGATTACACTCCCTCCCCTTCTTTCCCAATAAGTTTCATTGCCCTAGAAATGCCCATTGTTGTTGGCTGGTGGTCTATAATAATAATTTATGAAAATAAGAAAAAAAGAAGCAGTAATAAAAAACTAAATGACCCTCCATGAAGGGGGAAAACACCACTGACTTTGCACGAAAGAGTTTTCTTGATTTGTTTAAATAAAGATATTGACCTTTATTCTTTTTTTTTTTTTAATAAAGTTTTTCTCTTCTTACACATTACTGCCTGCAAGGTAGATCCGTGATTTGACAGTTACTGTCATCAAGTTCATGGATGGATGAAACTTTCAAAGACAAAATTTTAACAAACAAACAAAAAAAAACAACCTCACCATTCTACCCAACATGAGGGATGTGGCCACTTTCACTGTCTGACGAGGTGGAAGTTCAAAAAGACAGTGTATTCTCATAGTTTGAGGGCAAACTGTTTGAGTCACTAATGACTCAGTGAGTGACTGTTTTGTTGCCCCTGGGGGGGAAAAAGTCTTGTGAATCTGACAAGAATGGTGAAATTTTGTCCACCCTGCATACCCCTACAGCCAAATATCCATGTGTGATAAGACCTCTGCAAAATTTCAGGTCATTTCCTTCAAAAGCTGCTATACCACCATTTATAGTATCCTTTCAAGGAAACAAGCCAGAAATGTTGCAGAAGTCTCATCACACATGCATCTAAACACAGGGGAGGATTTGGAGGGAGTCCAGAACACCTCTTGTTCCCTTAATCTCCTCCTTCCCTTAAAAAAAATAGCCGTGTTTGTTTTCAATCGTAATCCTCTTGGTGTCATTAGCGACAAGTAGCGTACAATTTGCCATAGGTGTCTCAGTGTTTCAAGTGTTCAGTTGGGGAATCCAATGCCTCTTTTGGACAGTAAGTGTGATCAAAATACTTCTGAGCCCACAGAAATATAAAAAAATACAAAGTAATTCTTTTTTTTACGTTCCAGTTCTTGATTAGGAAAGTGAAAATATAAAAGACATACAAAACAAGATGCAAAGCAAAGCTTGATTACTACCTGATAATATAACTGTCAAGTGAATACACACGCCTTCATACCATGCAATCAACAGACATGAATTATTGAATATGTGCAAAACGAGACTGTCCTGATGGCTTGCAGCCGGAGGATCAGTTTTTTTTGTTTGTCTTTTGTTAATCATTGTGAAGTATAGTCTAAAGTGTAAAATTAGGGACTGTGCCCGTGCTAACCATTTCAAGATAAAATGCATGTCTGCTCCACCCACCCCCCTCTGCTTGATATGATTTGTATTTGAATTGAGCAAATACTTGTCATATCAAGCGAGCTGAGATTACCTCTGTTTGTTTGTGTTTGTCTGTGTGTTCAGTTTGACTACATTCAAGATCAAAGATGCTGCCCTAGTCTTGACTAACTGTTGATTATATTTGTTCATTCTCCAGTATTTGTTGCTGTGTACATACTATGTCAGTTGCAGGGTAGATGGGCAAGCTTGGAGCATCCATTTGTGGGGATGTCTTCTTATTCAGTCTGTCTGTGTGCTGTGTGTTTGCGTTTGTGCTAGATGATCTGGTATAATAACTTGTAAACAGCATTTGCTTGGAGTGATGGTCGTGTGATTATCTCCTCATGGGAGCAAGAGTTATGCATGTTGTTTTTAGTTGTAAAAGTAGTGGGAAAGAGAGTGGCTCAAGGGTAACCCTCGCGGCTTATGTACTTCCTGTGTTTTAGTGCTTACTGAGAAGTTTGCAGATTGTGTCACACATTCTTTAACAGTTGAAGCCCTGCTTCATCAACCAGAAGGAGCAGTGGGGAGGAAAGTGCCCTTGTCGTTCCCCTGGCTCACCATTGTTTGACTTTACAGGATTGGCAGCCATGACCAGATTGATAATCTGAATCAGAGCAGGATTTTGTTGTAGATTTCATCAGTTTCTTCAGCAACTTTTTTACAAAGGTAGCACTTGGTCATGAAAAGGTTTGTGGCTTGTGAAACTGTTGCAAATCAAAATGTGATGACGGCTTCACACCATGACTCGCACACACACTTTAAATGGAGGAAGTCTGGTTGCAATGGGATCTTGTCTAATCCTTCTGTTGGACGCTTCTGTGTGAGGCATCTCTGTGTGTGTGTATGTGTGTGTGAGTGAGTGTGTTAGTGTGTGTGTGTGTGTGAAAGAGAAAGAGAGAGAGTGTGTGTGTGTGTGTGTGTGTGTGAGAGTGCATCTGTGTGTGTGTCTGTGTGTGTGGAGGTTAGAAAAGAGGGGGGAGGCTGTGCTGTCTGGTTCTACCCCATTCCTGCTTACCGCCTATTACCCTTTTCTTTTAATCCAAGTTTTTTTTCTTTGAATATGTTGTGAATTTCATACCGTCATAACCAACAAACATCCTTTGTTTCTGGAGTTCTACCATCCACAAATTTTAGCCCTGAAACAGACTAGAAGTGAGACTGGATGTGTTCTGTCTGTTCTCCAAAAGAGGATGGTTTGGGCAGAACTTTGCATCCTAAACAAGTGTTTAGAATTTTTTTTTTCTTTGATGAAGAGTGATATATTTGAAAAGAATGGAATGATTTGCATTTGATGTGTTTCCAAGACAGAATTTTTGACTGAGAAATTTGTAACAATAGTATTTGCAGAGAGGTAGACAAGGCCACCCCTACAGTAGATCACAGATATGCAAGTCGCACCTTTACACACACACTCGTGTGCATACACACACATACATCTATGCATACATATGTGCGCACGTGTGCACAAACACACTCACGTACACTTGTGCCTCTTAATGTCTTTTGTGCATATGCACATACGCACACACACACACAACACGCACACATACACATGCATGCACATACATGCTCGCGCACACGTGTACGCACACGTGTACCCACGGACGCATACACACACACACACACACACACACACCCCCACATCAAACCGCACATGCACACTCATGAGTTTTAAGTAATTGAAAGAAATTAGATGCTGTAGAGTAGAAAGTCACTTGATTTTGGGGGGTGCTTTATTACTGCGCTCACTGGAACATGACCATTTGTTCAGGTGGGTTTTGAGTGGTTTTTTTTTGTCCTCTGTCAGGTTTCCCCTTTGTCTTCTTAGGAATTTCCAGATGTAAACTGATGAAACGTGAGGAAATCACTTTAACTGCCAGTTGTTTTTGTTTTGTTTTATGAGAGCATACTTATGCTAGCTACTCGTTGGACTGTGACCGTTACGTTGAAGGGGTAGACCAAAGGGCCTGAAAGGAAGGGAGGGTTATATGGGGCTGCCCTCCATCTGGGGGAAGGAGGGGAGGGGGGTAGGCGAAATACCTCTGCCTTGTGCTACGCCATTGGACCGTGACTGTTCACTGGGGAGACAGATATTCAGTTGACAGTTGAAGCAAGTGCATTGAATCCCCGCAGGATTGTCCCCCTTGGAGAGTGTAAAGCTCTCGGGCCAATCGACCCGGTTACTTGATATTCTGGAGTGGATAAGCAGTCTTCTTCGGTGACCTGGGTTATCGGGTTGTGTCTTGAAGCTGTCTGGGGGCCGAGGTCCTGGTCTGTGCAAGGTGACGAGTTAAAACTGTTATTTGTTTGTCTTTTTGTCAGTCGGGGAGGGTAGCGTGTGTGACTGTTGAAGGGGGTAGCTTTGATGCATGGGGTATGCGAGAGTTTACCTGCTGATGTGTGTTTGTGTGGCTTGATAGTTCCGATACGACTGATACTATTGACAGTAACATGTCCACTAATTAAAAGGGTGTGTTTCTTCGTTTCTCTGTCTGACCTCCGTGCCTTGTTGTCATAGAGAGAGAGAGAGAGAGAGTGTGTGTGTGTGTGTGTGTGTGTACAACTATGGGTTAATCTGACAGTAAATTGATTTCAGTCAGTCAGTGTTTGTAAGTGTCTGTGTGTGTGGTGTTTATACTGTTAAGGTCCACAGGGGAAATGGCAACAGTGATCAGTCTTTAAAGATTGCTACAATGAAAATCAAACCAAAGTGTAAATGGAGACTGTTTTGAAAGCCAGATAATCGAATCACTATTTTCATAAAGTGGAACCCCCCTCGCACCTTACAAGATATTATGCAGAATTGTTACTTGAGGAATATGTAGAATTGATACTTAATGAATATTTCTCCCCCCCCCCCCCCCCCCCCCACCCCCTCCCAAGCCTCCCTGTCCCCACCCACCCTCTCCCTATTAACTCTGGAACCTTGGGGGTCTTCTGACCTGTGGAATTCACTTCCAGTCCATATTCAACTGTACACCCATATGTAGTTTGGGGTCTTGAGACCTGGGTACACTTTATGAGAGGCAGATAAAAACAATCTGAACTTGACCCAAGCATATTTATAGTTTAAAGCCTTTTTAACAGGAGATTTGCATAATTCTGACTATGAAAGGTAGTCCGGTTTGCCTGGGGCTTGCAGGCTTCATCTCGAGTCATGTCTGTGGTGATCAAATATGGACCAGATCCAGACAATATTAACTGTGTGCTCTCTGTTGGGAAGTCATCAGGAATGCCACAGTAGTCCCAGCTGGGGGCTGCTAGACTGCTGACAGTGTTCTGTGAGATTTCACTCAGAGGTTGGTATGTACAGGCTTCAGGCAGAGTTGTGTCATTCTTGACAACTTCTGAAATGCTTGGAAATCTCACTAGTCATTATGGAAAAACAGGTCTGGATTTACACAAAAGAGGTTCCTTTCTAGACTTGGTTAGTCTTCTTAAAAATTGCTCCAAAGAAAAAGCAGGATTTCACTCAACATTTCAGTAGGAAATCCAGCAAAATTTCACGTTATTACAGACAGTGTTTTTAAGCAACCTAAGTGAAAAGATTTACCATTGTGCAAACGCACTGCACTTTATGAAACTCCCTCTTCACGAGGTCTAAGACAAATTTAAACTTATTACAGATAAAATAAGCCTTCGGCTCGTGCTATTGTGGACACAAAACGACGACGGTAAAGTGTGTCAGCTTGTATGGCCAGGGTGTGTGGAAATGAAGAATAGAAGAATGGGAGAGTGCTCGGGGGGGGGACCGGAGCAAAAGGAGGAACTCTGCGCTGTGTCAAAGGAGTTGTGGCATGTCAAACATGGGCGAGGCTTCCCTGGCAAGCTTTCATTCATTGAGAGCAGGGAGCAGCAGATGGTAGGGCTGTGTCACCGATCAAACAAATCTGTCACATTCTGTCTAGACCCCTCCTGCCCCCCCCCCCCCCCCTCATCCCCATCTCTCTCTCTCTCTCTCTCTCTCTCTCTCTCTCTCTCTCTCTCTCTCTCTCTCTCTGTGTCTGCCCCCCCTTCCCTTCTTCCCAGTGCCACCCGCTGTCTTTCTCTGACTCTCTCCGGGGTTAGCCTCAGAAAGGAGTTTATCCTCCCCAAAATGTACTAAGATACTAAGACACCCTTTCATATTTAAACTTGCTTTACTTGTGACACAAGCATGTGTAGACGTTAATAAATAATGTGCAGTTTACTTCTATAACTATATAAGACATTCTGATTGCAGTCGTAATTAAACAATGTGCCGTTTACTTCTGTAACTGTATAAGACATTCTAAATACAGTCGTTAAGAAACAGTGTGCTGTTTACTTCTATAACTGTTAAAGACATTCTAATACACTCGTTAATAAACAGTAACAGTGTGCTGTTTATTTCTGTAACTGTATAAGGCATTCTAAATACAGTCGATTTAAACAATGTGCCGTTTACCCCCATAACTGTATAAGACATTCTGAATCCATTCCATGACCTGGACCTGATCAACATTGTTCTTTATTTCTTTGATTTAAATGTATGATTTCTTGTAGTCATGGATTGTATGTATGCACCACCTCCTTCATAAAGGGTTATGCCACTCATTTTCTCCTTAATTAATTGTCTGTGTCCCTTTTTCCCTCCCTCCCTCCCTCCCTGTCTCTCTCTCTTCTTTCTATCTCTCTCTCTCTCTCTCTCTCTCTCTAGTCTGTCTATCTGTCTGTCTGTCTGTCTCTCTCTCTCTCTCTCTCTCTCTCTCTCTCATATGCCCAGAAAAGAAAATGACAGATGTATGTCCTTAAATTAATAACAGTACTTTTTAACTTGTGTCCTCCTTACTGACTGGCCGCAACCTTCAGCAGCCCCCGAACTTTTACACTTTTTTTTTTACTTTTTACCAAGTTGAAAGCGGAGGGTTACAACATTATTCTGGCTTGGGTTCCTGGTCATGTTGGCATCGGAGGGAACGAAATGGTGGATCATTTGGCCAAGAATACCACAAGAGAGAAACTGTCAAACACACCTATCCCCTGCTGAGAAACCCAAAATTAATGATTATGTCAGAGATCTCTGGCAGGAGGATTGGAATACACAGATGGACAACAAGCTCTTTCGGATCCGTCCAAACCTTAAGGAGTTCCTCTCATCTGCGTCTGGTGGTCAGAAGGAAGAAACAGTTCTGTGCCGGCTGCACACTGGCCATTCGTATTTTACTCATTCCTACCTTTTAAAGAGTGAAGAAGCTCGGTGGTGCATTCCATGTCATGTGCCACTCACAATGAAACATATTCTTTGGAGTGTTGGGACTTGCACGATGTGTGACACAAACATTTTACAACAGAGTCCATGAAAATCCTGTTCAGAGATGTCCAACCTGACGTGATCTTGGGTTTTTGAGAGAGATTAACATTTTTCATCTGATTCAAGATTTTATGGAAGAAAGATTTTTAACGAAATTTCTGGTGCGTTTCTAGAAGATATTTAAAGAGATGTGTGAAAGATTTTTTTTTTTTTAAGTGACTGGTGAGTTGATTTTCATGTGGTGACAGCCTAGATGTGGCCTTTTGCAGTTGGCTGGGCTCTAAGCAACATTATATTGTCTCCTTACTGACTGATTCTCGTTTATATTCATAAGAGAGAGGCTGGCATTTCGATCACAAAGTTGTCAGTAGCAAGTAGTACATTTCTGTCAGCAGTTGTTTCAACATGGCCAGATTAATTTTTTTGAACAAGCTGAGAAGATTCTTGCAGTGGTTAACTTTCAACTCTTCATGCTTGTGGTATGCTGTTGAGTGTTCTTAACTTGGGGATTTCAGTGTGTGTGTGTGTGTGTCTGTTCGCGTGTGCGCTAGTGTGTATGTGTTTTTTTGCATGAGTAACTGTGCTTTTTTTTTTTTTTTTTGTCACTCACCAGTAAGTTGGCCACAATCCATTGTTGGGGATAAAAACCTTTTGAAACAAAGTCCAGCAGATTATTTAAAGATGATAATATTCAGTATTGATAAGTCTGGTATTGATAGGTGTATGCTGACTTTTTCTAGGATGACAGTGCACAAGCATGTAAAATGAAAATGTCAAACAAAATGAATTCAGATATATAAAAAAAAAAACCGGAAGCTTTGCCCACCTCCATCCCCACACCCATACGGTTATTAAAATGGCATTGTTAGGGGTAGGAAATGTGTGTATATGAATAAAAGGGGTGGGGGGGGGTGAAGGCACATTTAAAGTTACCTTTTTTGATGTGGATACCTGAGATGGAGTTTGGTTTTGTTGAGATAATGTTTTGAAAGGTTCGTTACTGAGCATTATTAGGGAAAAAACCTATTGCATGATCTCATATTTCAACATGGAGAATTGTGACCTGAATCAGAAAATAGCATTTCATCTCAGTAGGTTAAATAAACAAATGCTTTTTATTGAAGAATCTAGATGTAAGACTTGCTGATTGGTGGAATTAATGAATCTCACACCTTGGAGAAGCTGGATATAAGACTTGTTGATTGGTGGAATTAATGAATCTTTCACATTGAAGAAGCTGGATACAAGATTGGCTGAATGATCGAATTCTTTGTCTCCAAGAAGCTGACTGGCTGAATGATATTATCTTTGGTCTCCAGCAAGCTGGATGGAAGACTGTGGATGACTGGCTTGATTAGTCAGTCCAAGATCTTAGAGAAGTTTGATTGTTGTAAGACCATCAAAGGCTGAAGAAACGAGTCAGACGTCTCCAAGGAGCTTGGTGTTAAGACACTTGCTGATTAATTGGCTGAATGAAGGAGCTCTTTCCAGAGAGAGGGAAAGAAGGAAGCTGGAGTGAAAACATTCTCTTCTCATCATACCCAGCCCAGGTTACGCAGAAACATCTGTTTGGTTTCGTCAGAGACATTGTATGATGACATGCCTGTCAGCGTGCTTCGACTGAAACAAGTTTGGCTTGAAGTGGTCAGATCCCTCAGGGTGTGAAATCTTTCTTTCATAACATGTTGATGCCGTTTGATTGCTGTTCTGTGTGTGTACAGCTTTTCTGGGTTTTCCCATGCACGAGTTTATATGCAGGCACATGGTATTATGGCTGTTTGTACAGGTGTCAATCGAGTCCTCAGTATGGAAAGTTGAATGGAATTGTAGTTCCAGAGAGGAGTATGGGATGACAAAGGCTTTACTGGGTGTAGTCACTGAAGGACTTGTCAAGGAGACAAAGGTTTTCTGTCTGTGGTCTTAGAATGGCTGGTCATGGTATGACGGCAGATTTTGACTGCTACTTTAGAGAATGGCTGATCATGAAATGATGATGCATGTCTGTATTTTCTTTTTTTCTTTTCTTTCTTTTTTTGAGATACCCATTTCCATGTCCTTTTATGATATGGTCGAATGCTGAATTAGACTGTTCTGTCAAGTTTTTACTCTGTATCTCATATTTATTCCAGGTATTTCATTGCTTAGTGGTTCCTTTCCCTTTCATGGTTCTTTTTCTGTTAACTCGGCGACAAGAAAACTTGATTTAGAATAAAAAAACCAACCCTTTTTTTTTCAAATTGCACAGCAAATGGAAACTTGAAACCTCAAAAATTAACTGCCTTGACAGGAATCAATCTTGTTCATAAATGAAATCATTTTAGGGAGGGGGGGGGGGGGGGGGGGGGGGGGGGGGGGGGGACTGTCTATAGGCATTTTTGTTACAACAAAATAAAAAACAGCTGTGCATATGGACCTGCAGTCGAGTGAACATCTCTTTTTTTTTTTTTTTTTAATCCAACTAAGGTCACACTCAGACTTTCCAAGCATTATCACTCTTAAAATTTAGAAGTAAGGAGCCATAGTTAGTCACACTTCTAGGGTATTGTACATGACCTGGGTGTTTACACAGGGCCCTTGATGGGATGGTGGGCATGCAAGAAGCCACCATGAACTCGGGTGCAAGACTTCATAGCCCAGTGCAGCACAACTTCCACGTGCATGTGGGTTTTAGTCTGTGTGCGCGAACATTCGTGCTATTTTTTTTTTAGTAAGTCGGTACAATTGGGAGAGGCAAAACAGAGACAGAGAAAAGGATCACTGAAAGTGAAAGTTGAGTTGGAGGGTGGAGGTGTTTGGGGCTGGGGCTAAATGCTTTTGTGGTTGGGGGAGAGAGACAAAAGGACACATTGGGAGGGAGGAGATGCAATGAGGGGATAAATCATGGATTTGCTGAAGCTGCATGGGCGCTTTTTGGCACCAGCTGGCAGAGCGCGCCAGGGCCTTTTGGCGACAAAGTAGGGTGACCTAACTCCTGATACTCTCACGATCCTAGTTCATGAGATAAAAAGCCAGCAATAAACGTCATAGTTGGGGGATGGTCTGGCCCATGCTCACAGCCATTTGCTTTGTCAGAACACTATTCAGTTCAGTGTTTTATTGACTTTATTCCGATTGTTTTTTTCATTCACTATGACGTCACCACCAAGCACTTTACGTACTCGACCTTGCCGTACATTTACCACAGATCAAGTGCTGGGAATATTGAATAGACAGTTGGTTGTTCCTAATACAGATGAAGAAGACCCAGACAGTCACGAGTAAAGAACGATAGTGAGGGCTTGACCGAATTATTCCAACGTGAAGCGTTGGACCGTTGCCAACTTGTTATGAGAGGCTGATAAGACGCCCTTACTACTACCCTACCGCGTGTGCCCCAGTGTTTTTGCGTTGAGCCAGCCAGCACTGACTGACTGTTCACTAACTCTATGTGAGGGAGCCAACTAAGACTTTAGGCAACGAACTTCACACACACGCTGTGGGCCCACTCTCGCTGGTCGAGGTTGAAGGGGGCGTGGCCAACTGACTCGTGAGAGGCGAGTATCACAGACGTCTTTCGAGTGGGTGTACAGCTGATTATATCGATCAACTGAATGACAAGGGTTCAGAGACCAACAGGCACATGAATGACTTTGTGTTCATAAAAAAATATATATATATATATATATATTACTGTTGAGAGTGAAAGGGACGTGTGTGTGTGTGTGTGTGTGTGTGTGTGTGTGTGTGTGTGTGTGTGTGTGTGTGTGTGTGTGTGTGTGTGTGTGTTCCCTTTTTCCCTTTTTCTTTCTTACATGTGTACCAGTTAGGCATAAGAGTGTGTGTGTGTGTGTGTGTGTGTGTGTGTGTGTGTGTGTGTGTGTGTGTGTGTGTGTGTGTGCTCCCTGCTATTGGAGTAGTTGTATTTGTGGCTGTTTCATGCACTTTTCTGTTGGAAATACCATACTTTCTGGTCTTCAGTTGTGAGTGGAGTATTTTTCCTCCATTGTTGAGAGTTTGTTGGCATTCTTTCTTTTTTTTTTACGCTTAGAAGAAACATAACATTCTTTTTTTATTTTGCATTTTTTTTTTGCACTTGAAATCACTAAAAAAATTGAAATTGTTGTTGACTTACCATTACTAACATGTTATGATATAATAAAAGTACAGTGTATCTCCTCCATTTTACAAAAAATAGTATGAGAATTGGTTGTTTAGTTCCAGAGATATCCGCGTTTCACATATGCTGGTATACAATAAGAGCTTTTTTGGAAAAATGGCTGGCGACTGTGTGTTGGTATGGCATGGGAAGTCACAAAATGACAATTGTTTTTCTTTGTCCAGTTTCAGAATGGCTAGTCATGGCCGGACTGCAAAGGCACTCTCACTCAGGTACCCTCAAAGAGAAGCTGCAGGAGGATTCTTGTCTTGCAAGATCTGCCTGGAGTCGCTGCGCCGCCCCAAAGCTCTGCCCTGCCTGCACTCCTTCTGTGAGGCCTGCCTCAAGGACTATGTGCGCAGACACCCCGGGGGAAAGCCTGGTTACTTCCCCTGCCCTATGTGTCGCAAGGACACCTACATCCCGCCGAGAGGGGGTGGAGGAGGGCTTCCCAGACAATTTTCTCCTCCTGAGTTTGTCTGACACTTTGCTGGAAGATGAAGATGACCGCTGGAGCCAGTCCAGCTTCCTGGACACGTCCAGCAGCAGCTCGGGTGTGTCATCGTCATCCTCGTTCATGTCCATACATGGGCCATCATCGCCACCGCGTCACTTGTATCCTCCCTCACCCAGGGAGTTCAGGCATAGAAATTATGAGTAAGTATGTATTTTCAGCATTGAAATTATGAGTAAGTAAGTATGTATTTTCAGGCGTAGAAAGTATGAGCAAGTGTGTATGGGCTGGTTGATGTTTTGGCATTAACACTTGTTGGTGTTTCTTGTTTCAGTTTGGTACCAACAATCCTATTAATTTTGTGTTCAGTGTGACATTGATGTGGCCTTTTTGGACACCTGGGCAGTAAATGTTATGACATGATTGAGTGTGATATTGTTTGCTGATAGAATGGAGCCTGTCAATTACGTCTCCTAAAAACCCTAAAATTGTTGTCTTTAAATTGGAGTGATAATATAAGGTGGATAGAGAAACTGCCATTTGGAAGGACATGTTTACTGTCCTCGTTGGGGTCATACTGACTGTCAAAGATCAGCATCTTTCTTGTAGTCTTGAACATTTTGGACTAGGCGACCAACAGCAGAGATAAACTGAGCAGTTTAACGAGTGTTGCTGTACATCTGATTTGTCAAATCGCACAACCCAGATGATGGGGCAGTGGTGCAGGGTCTTCTGGTCCGCTGAGTGGGTGGCCACACGGTGACCCAAAGTTGATGGCTTCCCACAGTCTGTGGATACTGAGACTGCAGCAGGAAAAGGTGAATGGGGCTGTGTGTGATCAATCTTAGAGACGCTCGATGGAAGCAAAGCTGCTAACCAACTACAGAATTTAGTTCCCATCCTTCCCTTTTTGAGAAAAACAAACAAGCCAACAAGTTGTAAGGCTTTGCATTTATGCAGACCTTTCTTTTGAGAACCTAAAATAGGCATAATTCATGGTTTACCTTGCTTGCAGAATACCCACTGTTTCTGTCTTTTTTTGTCATGCCCCATTTGTCATTTCAATGCCTGTGCTCGGAAAACAGCAATGCAGTATGTGACTCTGTGAATAGCCCAGTAAGAATAATAAAAACACATTGACATATGGTTGACTTCATCCTGCCCTCTTCTCAACCTTTCCCTGCGTTCACAAAGGTTTGGAAGACAAATGTAGTTCCCCTCCATTCTTCCCATCCCCACTTCTACCTCTACCCCCGTGCTTTTCAGTTGTTTAGAGGTTAAAAAAATGACTGGGGATCCTGTGTCCACATCCCCATTGATTATTTTCTTTTTTTTTTTGCTGTGTTTTTAGATGCCTATTTATGGAGAAAAACAATTGGATGTTGTGAAAATACACACCTTCATACCATGTGGTTGTCATTTGATTAATTACGATATATTGTTTGTGACAGGTGGTACTTCGGTAAGGTGAGTCGTGATGCCTCGGAGGACTGGTTGCTGGCACCTGGGTACCCTCGTGGAACCTTCCTTGTCAGACAAGGAGAAGCCTCACCAGGTTAGTGTCACCATTAGACTGTCTTGAGCTGGCTGCTGACTGGGTGGAGTGGAGAAGGGCCTACCTGTAGACCTGGGACACGCATTGAATAAAATGACACCAATACTTCCAGCCGCCCGTCCCAAGAACAACAAAATTGTAACACAGTATAGCGCTAGCCCCCAGGTGATCACTAGTCGAAAGGAGGAGAAAAAAATCCATGCAAGATTCAAACCAAGAACACACATGTTTTTCAGTAGACCACTTTTCCCTAGGGCAGGCTTTGTAGGGTCCTTACAGGTTCTTACAAGTCCTCACATTTCCTGAAATTGTCCTTGTGTCTTGGTAAGGTCTTTTGCTTGGCAGTAGCTTAAATCCCTTGGAAAGTTGCAGGGGTAGAAACAGGTAAATGATTTCAGAGTGGCATTGATTTCCTTCATTACATAACACCAGTGGTGTAGTCAAGGTCTGATGTTAGTAGGTTTTTACAGTCGTTTCTCTTTGACGGTGTGAGCAGATCTGACCTAAGTTGTCCACCAACTTTCGCTGTAAGACAGCCTGTGGTAGAGTCCTCACAGTGACCATAAAGAAGTAAATCCACATGGCAGTCGTCAGCATGACTCCTGATAACCAGTACAAAGCGTAGCAAATCCCACTCTTCAGATCCAAGCAGTATGGATCACATAGGGACTTTTTTTTTTTTTCCCAGGCCCTCTCAAGAAATTGTTTTGATCATGTATTTTTCAGGCACCTACACCTTATCTGTAAGGGACTATGACGACTTGCGAGGCTACTTGGCGAAGCATTACAAGATCGTGACGCGGCGACCGCCGGACCATTCGTGTGAACTGTACTACATTACCAAGTCCAGGACGTTCACCTCCCTTGCTGATCTGGTCAAGCACTATCAAGGTCAGAACAAACATCAGGGATGTGTAACAGAAATTGAAGAACAAACAGGGACTCATGTAGCTTCTGAAGTGACCCATGGGAACCTGACTTGAGGATTTTATGAGAGTTTTTTAGAGTGTTGTGGAAGTCTGCAGGGATTACTAGAAATGGCTGACATAGTTGTATATCCAGACTTTCTGTAAAGGAATGCAAAGTCTGAAGAGGAAACTGAGCTGTTAGACTGTGTTCGCATGCAAAGCTGACAGTGGTCAGCTAAGCTAATTCAGATCATGATTGACATGGGTCACGTAAGTAAGCGTGTGTTGCTGCCTTCCGAAATCAAAGTTTTACTCTATGGGCACTAATATTTTACATTACTATTACTTTAGTTATTATCGTCAGCTTTTGGATGACCTGTAGAGTTTCCAGTACTATTATTTTAGATACTATCTTCAGGTGTTGCTGTGAACGTAAGTACAGATGACACATGAGTTTCATAACTATGATCTTGTTTTTGACCTGGCTTGTGAGTGTATCATGATGGAGATAGTGGGTGAAGGACATGGGATAGATGAATGCATACTTCGATTGGCTTGCCATGTTGGCTTTCTTACATTCAGATTCTACCACACTTCTTGAGAATTCAGTTGTTAAACTGGTTATTGGTTGAAGTTACCCAAATTTTTTCTTGCTGATTGAAATTTGTGTTTTTAAAGTGGACTCCGTTGTTTATCTTGCTTTTCATTCCAAGGTTTAAGAAAAAAAAAGTCCCCCCCCCCTCCCCCCTTTTTTTTTTTTTTGTTTTTCTTAACAACAAGATGTCTATTCCATTCCTGAGTTTGCATTTGTTGGTATCTCTTTTTTCTCCATTCTGAAGTTTACGTGTTTTTTTTTTTCATATATCTTTTCTTTCCATTCCTGAGTTTACATTTTTTTTTCGTATCATTTCTTTAAGTCTAGAGTTTATTCATTGATATCATTTCTTTTTTTTCCATTCCTGAGTGTATGTTTTTTGAAAAGTAGTGTTTCTTCCTTTCTTTTCTTCGCTAACTTTATCTTTCTGCGTATTTTTCTTCCTTTTGATATCTAACATTACGTTTCTTGATATTATTCCTTCTTTTTTTTCTGTTCCAGACTTCACATTTTCTCATTTTTGTTCCATTCTTTTCATTGATGAGCATACTTTTTTTATGTTTCTTCTTTCTTTCCATTCTTTTGTTTGCATTTGAAAAAAAACAGTATTTCTTTTTCCCATTCCTCAGTTTTGTTTTTAGGGCTGTTTCTTTCCATTCCCGAGTAGGCAATTTTAGATATTGATTCCTTCTACATATTGCTGAGTTTGTATTTCTTGGTATCATTTTTTCTTTCTTTGCTGTCATTAGTTTATGATTCAGTACAACTGTTGTAAGTTTCAAAAAGCAAAAACTGTTCCGTACCCATACTGTATAGATGTAGAAGAACACATTTTTATCACTATAGTGTTGGAGAAATCTAGATCACAGACAATGAAAAAAAAAAAATGGTAAGTGCTCACCATCTCTGTTGTGGACCTCAGATTCTGTGGATGGCCTGTGCTGCAAATTGACCCAGACCTGCGCCAAGCCAAGGTCGTTGCTATGGGCGATGGAGCGAGGGAAGCAGGACGAGTACAGCACCACCAGGGACACGCTCCATCTGATCCGACGTCTGGGTAGCGGCCAGTTTGCTGAAGTCTGGCTCGGTGAGATATATATCTGTGGTTCATATGTTGAATGTAACAGAACATCCTTTGTTATCAGAGGGCAAAGTTGAGAGGGTGTAGGCTTTGTGTTTTGTATGTCTTTTTTTTTTTTTTTTCTTTTTTCAGGTCTTCATTGCCCCCCCACCTGCACCCCCACCCCTGTCCACTGATGATTTTAGTTTTCAGTTCTAGAATAAAATTTTCATTTCTGTTTTACATTTTATCTCAATGAAGACAATTTCATTTATTATTTTTAAAAAAATCTCTGTCTGTCTGTCTGCATGAAACACTGTGTGTGTGTGTGTGTGTGTGTGTGTGTGTGTGTGTGTGTGTGTGTGTGTGTGTCAGTGCGTGGTAGTATGCATGTGTGAATGCGCGTATGATTTTAAGTGTGTGTGTGTGTGTGTAAATGTTCGTCAAAACGCCTGTTAAAAGCATACATTTTCATCAGGTGTGTGTGTGTGTGTGTGTGTGTGTGTGTGTGTGTGTGTGTGTGTGTCGATTTAAATGTTTGTGTATAACCAGACTTTCTCACTAGTCATGCTCAAATTTCATTTCACCCCCAACCCATCCTGCTGACACAAAGGCCATTAGAACTCCCTGCCTTTGCACTCCCCATCTATGTAACACAGAAATGAGGTTTCTGAGTGTGAGGTTCTGTTTTCCAGCCAAGTGGAACCAGTCCAAAGAAGTGGCGGTGAAGATGATGCAGAAGATCGACTGTGTGAGCACGGAGGCCTTTCTGGACGAGGCCCAGATCCTGAAGACGCTGCAGCACCCCAATATCATCAGCTTGGTGGGTGTGTGCTGCCAGAATGAGCCCGTCTACCTGCTGATGGAGTACATGGGAAACGGCCGCCTGTCCCTGTACCTCAGGGAGGGTCCCGGCAAAGACCTGGCCGTCTCCCAGCTGATCTACATTGGGGCTCAGGTGAGGAGGGAGCTGGCTGCTATGTTTTTTTTATGCTTGTGTATTTTATTTGTAAACATACAAGTACAGCTGCCAACTGCTAAGGATTGTCTGTAGTTGTAACCAAATTCATAACAAAATACAGATCTACGCTGCAGAGTTCCTACGTTCTCAGATGTTTGTGAGTTTGGGGCGTTGACTGGATGGGGCACAGGATCTTAGAGATCCTTAGTTCTAATTGAAAATGGCTTGGCTTTACTGGGCGATATAAGTTTGTGCGGAAAGTTCACAGAGAGAGGATGGAAATTTAGATTGCTGGAATGATCAGCTGTCATTTAGAGGGTGCTGAGATCGATGATGATGATTGATTTTAAACAGAGGATTTATGCTTAAAGAGAATGGGGGTGGGGAAATTTCTGACCCACATGACAGTGAAAGGTGATGGTTGGTTGTCTTTGTGCAGATTGCAGACGCCATGGCGTACATGGAGAAAGAGAACTTCATCCACCGTAACCTCGGTGCACGCAACATTTTGGTTGGTCAGCAGAACAGGATCAAGGTGGCAGGGTTTGGATGACCAGGACAAAAGATGACCCAGACTTCAACCTTCGAAAAGGTGAGGCATTGATTGGGGAAGGTTCAGTCAGTATGGGCAGTTGATTGATAGATATGGGAAAGATCACAATAAACAGTTTTCAGATATGGGCCAGCTGCCATAGTCAGGTTGGAGAACTCTCCCCGGATTCAAGGATCTAATTTTCAGAGGCAGGGAGACCGAACATCTGAGAGACAGAAATAGTCCCCCTGATATAAAAATCACAAAACACCTGATCACCAAGTCTCGTATTGTATCCAGTTTTTTCCAGTCCAGGTTTCCGTGCCGTAATGTTCAATGCAGTGCCATGGTCTTATATATATAATATGTTACGGTGCTTCTGTATGTACTAACAGACCAGTTCAGTGGCGGGCAACTACATAGGTTAATACTTTTTGTTCAGCCATTTTTTTCTGGTTGTGGATAATGCAGAGGCTTCAGCTTTTGGGGGGAAATATGATGTCTTGCATATCAGGAATTGTAATTTCAGGTGAGACATTTGAGGAAGACACAGTTGTCAACTGTTGGAGATTTAATTGGACTGAAAAGACTACGAAAGTGAGCAGTTTCAATCAGTGGTTTTCAGCTTGTTTTCAGAAAGCGAACAAGCCAGGATGGCACATGGTTACTTTTTTGTGTTGTTAAAATGAGCTGAACTGTGAAAATGGGTACTCATACATCTGCGTGAGTCCACATTCATAAGAATATAGTATGTTCTTAAAAATTCTTGAAAATTTCAGTTTGTTCCTGATTTTACGTCATCTCCAGGTCTTACGGAGATTAGGCGATATTGTCTGAAAGTCATCAGTGGTGCCCTTCCAGCCAATATGGGTGATTTTTGAACTTCGATGGAGATGGGTGACAGACCCCTGTCCGGTGCAACAATCGAACTTGTGCTACATTGCAGTGCTGATGTGTGGTCATCCTTGTGTGTGCAGGTCTGAAGATGGCCATCAAATGGATGGCCCCAGAGGTCCTGTCCTACAACAAACACAGCACACGGGCAGACGTATGGTCCTTCGGGGTGGTGCTCATGGAAATTTTCACCTATGGCAAAGAACCCTATGAAGGTGAGCTGACAGGGCTGTCTCTGTTGGGGAACTGTCATGGACTGGAAGGCCAAAAGCATGGTTGTCTCTGTGCAGCGCGACACTGATCGGAAAGTTAGTGTGATAATTAAAAGTTAACTCACTACTTAGCTCAAAGTGCTGTACAGGTTACAGTAAAATGGACATGGAGGTGCAGCTGTGTCATTATGCTATACATGTACTCTCTCACGCATGCATGCACACACACACATGCACACATGCACGCACGCGCATACACACACACACACACACACACACACACACACACACACACACAGAGGGATGGGACAATTTGTGTCAGTAGAACTGGCAGAAAGAAGAAAGATGTTTTAACTCTTTCATCCCTACAACCTGTTTTTCCAGTTTGCAGAAATCCTACCCTTCCTTCCTGCAGCCCGGAAAACTGGGCAGCACAAAATTCATCCTTTCCTTCCTGCAGCCAGGAAAATCGGTTCTCGCGGTAAGCGCTTTGAACTTTGCGCGAGTCATGTCATTGGTACACTTCATGACCGGGTCGCTCACGCGGCAGTGTTTTTATGGATGGAAAGGATGCCAGACGGCCCCTACAGCGTGGGAAAGTGGTCGTCGTTCTATTCTGGCTGGTTTGCTTCTGCATACGTGGCAGTACTCATTTACACTTCTTCTTTTTTCTCTCTGAATCCAGGAATGAAGGGAACAAGAGGAAGTAATGGTTCATAGAAAAGTAGGAATGAAAGAGTTGATGTATCTTTTTGGAAAGGGCACAGCAGATGTGTGGAATAGTTGTCATCCACCAGTTGGGATTTGCTGTCATTAATTTGGGGGATTGCAGTGGACAGGTTGCACAGGAAGAAAGGAGAGGGCAGCATGTAAAAACAGTGTGAACTGTGGTGAGAAGAAAGTCTGAGAAGAAAGAGAAGACATATGTGTTGGTGCAGACGTGTGTGTGTGTGTGTGTGTGTGTGTGTGTGTGTTTCGTGTTGCTATTAAGTATGACATATGAAGCAGGCGCACACACACACACACACACACACACACACACACACACACACACACACACACACACACACACACAAGAAAGGAAAAGAAAAAAAAACCTCATTGTTGGCATCAGTGTTTAGCCTTTTGCGTGAGAGCCAGGAATTGGCTCTTGCATGTAGTTGTTCCAGTTTCTCAGCTTGTGATGAGAGACATGGGTTGTTTTGATTGATGGAAGAGCAATACGGGTCGTTTCAGTGAAGAGTATGTTGCCCCTGTTGCAGGAATGCCCAGCAAGGAAGCCTTTGAGAGCGTTCAACGAGGGTACCGCATGCCCCGCCCTGACGCCTGCCCTCCAGAGGTGTATGACGTGATCCTTAGCTGCTGGCAGACTAACTGTCACTCTAGACCCTCCTTTGACTTTCTCAACACCTTTCTCAATGACTACGAGACCTGACTAGCCAGCCGGTCGGCTGAGCGTGAGACTTTTGTGTGAAACTTTTTGTGGGACAGCTTGGAATGACATCAGAGGTCACCGTGGATGTACGAGACGACAGGTGCCAGCCAGCCAGTGTCTTCGCTCGATTCTTTAGCCGTCCTTTTACCGACACACTGAGAAAAGGTAGAAAAGAAAAGGGAGGGGGGGGTAAAAGTTGGAGGAGTCACTGGTGCCGGCGACTTAAAAGGTGTTAGCCTTCATTTTAATTTCCAAGTGTTGTGTTAGAAGAGAAGATCAGCTGGTGAGCCGACCGGCAGTTCCCTGCTACTTGAAGACTAGAAAGAAAACTTGACAAAGCAAAAAAAAAAAATTATAAAAAAAAAGAAGAAAGAACTGAAGAAAGGTGATTGAAGAAAGACTGGAAGCAGTGCTAAAGAAAATGGTGGTGGATGTGGTGACGAGTTCAGTGCGGATTGTACGGGACCAAGACTTGAGACGGCAAGGCCAGTATAATGTAACCCGCAGTGTCCTCACAGTCACAGGCACTGTTCTCCACCTTGTTACTACGGGAGAAAAAAAAAAAAAGAAAAAAAATCTGTGGAGAAATGTAAGCAAGATGACTGTTTGTGATTTGGCTAATCTCATTTGTTATTGTGTAGAAAATACAGGTAGAGAGAAGGATGAGATGGGCATGTTTTTGACACATTTTGTATACACCACACACACTTTACCCCACCCCCGCGTCCCTTTTCCCATTTCTTTCCTCATATGTATATATACATTTCATAGACACAAACGTACACACGCACCAAAACCTATGAAGACACACACACACATGCAGCCAAAGTCACAGAGGTCAGCACTTTCAAACTCTATTGGATGAAGTTCAAACGGGGGACCCTCGGAGCCCAACGCTCTTGAAGCTGTTGTGTTCATGAATCTTACAAACGTAACAGGGATTTGTGTTTTGTTTTGTTTTCCTGGGCACTTTCTGGTGACTGCGAAAGGCAACATAGCATGCAGGCCTCAAACACCAGAAGACAACATTGTGGGGGTGAAACCAGAACTTGAGCTATGTGATGTGGAACATCAACTTTTGTGTTGCTGAACATAACTTTGTGTTTGGGAGGACATCAACTTTGTTGTGGAACGTGAGCTTTGTGATGGAGCATCAACTTTGTGTCGTGGAACATCAACTTTGTGTTGTGGGTGTGAATTGACTATGACCCAGCAGCACAGAGCCTTCTGCGGGGGGGGGGGGAAGAGTCTCAAGGCCAGGGTGTAGCAGTCCAGCTCTCCGCCTTGATTGATGCAGGGTACAGGCTGGAAACAAAACCTTGCCATGTAGAAAACATCGGCTCGAATAAGAAAGCTGTTGTTGCGATTTAGGGTTCTGATGATGACAAGACACAGTGAACGTGAACTGTCCTTGCTGGCGAGAAGGTGGTATGATGACTGAAACACAGTGCACATCGATGGAGAGTGGGCTCTGACAGGCTCAGGACATTGTGAGGAAGAAAAAGGAGTGGACATAGAATGGAGTGGGAAACGGTGTAGCTCTGGTAGACAAGGAAGGAAGCAGTGGGACAAGAATGCCACTGATACAGGCTGTTTTGGGCAGACAACTGGTTCTGGAGACCAGGTGACCAGCGAAAATTTTCTTCCAGGTGGCTTGCCCTCTGCTTTGAGTTTGGGGAGAACAGAGATGGTCTGCTAGGTGGTTGAAATAGCAGCAAGAGCCATGTGGTCTGATCTGTGCATCTCTGCCTGTCGCAGTCTCTTGTCTCTCACTCTCTCTGTGTCTTACTTTCACACACACACACACACACACACACACACACACACACACACACACACGCACACACACACACACACACACACACACACATACACATACAGACACACACAGACACACAGACACACACACACACACACACACACACACACACACACACACACACACACACACACACACACACACACACACACACACACACACACACACACACACACACACACACACGCACACATACACACACTTACACACGCTCAATGCATACATCAAAACTTCAGAGAGACAAATCAGTCAGTCCATGCGGAGATCACTGAAAGTTCCAAAATCAACTTGTCATATGATGAAGATTTCTACATGGCGGCAAGTTTGAGACCAGTGCTAACTTTGCAGGGAGATCAGTGTTAGTGTTGCACATTGCACTCGTCATTTGAATGTCAGGGAGCTCAAAAAGTCGAAGTTATGTTTGGTTAGGATCTCTGTAAGGTATAGAGAAATTTGATTTTAATGATTTTGAACTGTAAAATTTAACATTACACAACTTCTGCATTGGTCTGTACCACTTATTCATCCCCCTCTCCCCCAAAAAAAGAAAAGAAAAGAAAGAACAGGGAGAGCTCATGGCTTGATTTTCAGAGATAAGGTGTGCTTAAATCAGTCAGGTGGACAAACTACCATTATGGGGATCTGCAGTGCGTGGAAGTCATTTACATACATTAAGACAGATTTGTTTGAATTCTCTTTCTCAGAAAAAGACTAGTATAAAAGGTGCTCAGCTGAGGGGAAAGAGAATAGTTTTCAGAAAAATCTGCAGTGAATGGAATGCTTCAGGTTAGGATTTGGCAAAAAGGCATCACCGGGTGCGGACTGTTCCATGGACAACAGCTACAGTCCACAGAAACAGAGTGCTGTGTGTGAACTTGAGTCAGTAGAACAGTTATTGTTATTACGAATACTAACAGAGCGCCTATCCTCGGCTAGAGACCTAGAGACCAAGCTCTTCGCACTTTACAAGTTGGGATCAGGGCTTACGCCAAGACTTCAAAAGTGCCTTACCTGTGCATTAATGATGTAACTTGACCCACTAGTCAGATCTTCAGTGGAAATCGGGTGGAGAAAATGGTAGTTTGGGTCTTTTTACTTCAAGTTTAAATTGAGGGAATGGGTTGAGACTTCAATGTGTGTCTTGAAGTAGTGGTTACGTAGAGGTGACTAAAAATCCAGGTGAAAACTGTATCTCAGGCTGTCTATGGGCTTGCCTGGAGTCTACTTGGGATCTGTGTTGTGACCAGACGGGATCTGTGCCTGAAGACACTGCCTGGAGCAGGTGTGCTGTAGAACCACATGATGTATGTTCCTGAGTTTATATCCGCAGATGGATGAAATGGCCTCAGAGATCTGCTGGCAGAGGGTTTGGGTCCCACCTGCTTATCACAGAAACGTTAAGTCATGGACACACATGCTTCAGGGGGAATCGACCCAACTAGAAATAGAAGAGTAGGTGTGAGTCATATACTTCAGGGAAGCAGTCATTTCTGATTGCCTGAAATGGAAGATTACTGTCTGTTTCAGTCATGTCAGAAAAGAGATTAGGTCTAGGTTTGAACAACATGTTTCAACACAGCAGTTTTCAGGAGCACCAGTTAGGGCGGTTTGGCCATGCTTTCTCTGGAACAGTGCTGTTGTTAGAATTACGGCTTTGAACAGTTCTGTGACATGGTGAATTCGCTTTGCTGGGAATAAATAACAACAGTTATTTTCAGTCTTCATGCTTTTTTTTTTTTTTTTTTTTTTTTTTTTTTTTTTCAAGTCTTCATTGTCTGTGTGTAAAGATTTGCTGCTAGGCATACAGTTGAGAAGGAAAGAATGATTCACCAGGTGGCACTCGCTGTCTTAGGGCTCACTTCGTTGGTGAGAAAACTCTTGAGCTAGCAAATGGTGAACTTCAATTCAGAGTGTATGAGAGGTTTGGTGGCATGTATACATAGTGACAATTTTTGTTTATAAATACTTTTAAAAACAATTGAAAAAAAAAAGATTGTGAACCGATTGTTATGTCATAGAAAATTAAACTACATGTGTATCACCTTAAGATGAATTTACCTTAGTGTAATTTGGTCAGTGTACATTTTTTTTAATCAAGCATTTGTGGTTCATGTGTTCCTGTTTTCACAGCAGCTGTGTAGATGGGTGTGTCGGGTTTTTGTTACAACTGTGTAGATGGATACATTGGGTTTTTTGTTATAGCTGTGTAGATGGCCATGTCAGGGTTGTGTTATAACTGTGTAGATGGACACATTGTTTTTTTTTTTTTTTTTTAACAGCCTTGTAGGTGGACACATTGTTTTTTTTGTTACAGCTGTGTAGATTGACCTGTTCGGGTTTCGTTATGGCTGTGTAGATGGACATGTTGGGTTTTTGTGTAGATGGACATGTTGGGCTTTGCTGACGGTTTATATAGAAGTTGTTTTCCCTCATTTGTCCAGAATGATGTCATTATGGTATTGCAGCAGTATGATGGCAAAGAACAAAGGACAAAGGGAGGTGCAATCTTAGTGACGACGGAGATGTAGCGAGGAATTCCAGCTGGCTGTTCCTTTTCTTTATTTTTGAATTGGCGGCTTTCATTTTTTTTGTTTGTTTGTGTGTGTGTGTGCGAGGCGATGTGTTGAAGTTTTATTTGCATGTTTGTGAGTGTGTGTGTGAATGTAGATGTTTTAACTTTGCGTGGAGTGAAGTGTTGAGAAAAAGGAACTTTCATTGATGCTTCTGAGTGACACCTGTTTTTCAGCTGCCTTCCTTCCATTCCTTCCTCCCCCCCTTTGAGGCATGCAGAGGCTGAAGAGTTCTCTTTGTGGACATGGAAGTTGTAGGACAGCTCTGCTGTCAAAGTCAGCATGGGTGAAGTGAGGCATGGGACTGTGTCATCGTGGTCCTTCTCTGCAGCAGTCATGGCCCCTCATGTAGAGGACAGAGGAGATGTTGTTTGGTTATGTTTTGGGACACAGTTTCTAGATCATATCATAGTGTGGCAAAGATGATCTGCATTTTCCAGGTGACGTGTGGCATTTTTTTTTTTTTCTTTGCAGAACTGTGAAATAATGTTGTCAAGGTGTGTGAGGGTTAGGGTTTTTTTTTTTTTCTGTTTGTTTTGTTTATTCACCTGTTTTGTTTTTTCCATTTCGTTTTGTGATCACATTAACGTAATTTTAGTGTCAGCACAGTTTGGTTTAACCTGTTAGTTTGTACTCGGTGGGGTGAAAATTATGGAGAAATTGAAATCCCCGTCCAAATGGTCTGAATTTCGAATGATAAGTGGAATTGATTTGCGGGCTTTGATTTGGTCAAAAGAAGTTCTGGCAGTCACATACTCTTTTTGTATTTTCCCTTTCTAAAGTTTGTAAAAAGGTTGAGGAAAAAAAAAAGGAGAAAATACATGAAAATACATGAAATTGTATCGTGGAGGGGAGGGGGGGGGGGGGGCACAATTCCAGTCCATGCATAGACAGTCATTTAGTTAGTTCGGAGGATGGAAGTAGACTGTACGTTTTTGTCACTGCTCCGATGGTCAGTTTGGTTTGGGGGATGAAGTTTGCTGTCAAACCACTGACCCTTACTGCTTTGTCTCAGGTTCGTCTGTCGCTGGGCTAGGTCTGGCGCCTCAGAATGCTGTGGATAGGTGCAGACTTCAGGAGGTGGGCTGGCATCTTTCGGACATCTGCATGTGATGTCTTCAGGGTGGGAGGGGGAAGTGGAGAAGCTGGCCGGGCATGCTTTCAGTTAAAGATGGTGACTTGAGTCAGGCAGGTGGATGGTGCCCACCGTAGGTCCTGTCTGTATGTTGGTGACAAAATAACAAAATTATGCAGAGAATTAATCGTGCATTAAAAAAAGATTAACAGGTTTGTTGTTGTTTTTTTTTTTTAAAAGAAGAAGAAAAAGAAAAGATATCAAAGTCTACTTTGTACTGGTAAAAAGTGTTCACCTCGCTGTTGTTTGCTGCAAACTGGATTTTGCTTAAAGTAATTGTATGAAACATCCAGAGGGTGCATAAAAACGTATATTTTCTATATTACAGTCCTTAAATTTTGTGGTAAAAGTCCTCGAGGAGTCGTTAAAAAGACCTTAAAATTTTGAACGAACCCTGTCTGTGTGAATTGCAAGTAGGAAGCTGAAAGGTAAAACGGTAAAATTTAGGATTTGAAGTTGAAGCTTTTTTTTAATTCAGGACTTGAACTGTAGTTTCCTTTTTTTTTTTTTTTTTTTTCTTTGAGGAGGTGGGATCTCTCATTTGAAATTGAATACTTCTATGTTTAAAGGCTGTTTGAGAAAGAAGATTTTTAGTAGGAATTTTATTCAGTTTTCCTTTTGTTTATAGACTAGGGGTGTTTATGATTATTGATATATTACAGTAATTTTTGTCTTAATTCGTTTTTGTTTAGTTTGTCATAAATTTTGTCTGCAGTGTGTCGGTTCTGTAGTGTCTTGTGGTTGTGGGTGTTTTGTACAATCAGACAACAATGTTGTAAATAGGACAGACGGACTGTTGTGAGAGAGAATATGATTACTGATGTACATTTTTGTTATGATTCTGTCCATTCAGTCTCCAGGGGCATCCAGAGTGTTGAATGCTTTGTGGAGCTTTATGCATTGATGTCTGAGACAAACATTGCATTGGTGGTGACAGTTCAGATTTGTTTACTTACAGTTTGAAATGTCTGTTGATTACATAGTTTTTAATGTACATTTCTGTATGTGCACTTTGTTCCGTTTTCTGTCCAGATTCAGCTTTTCCAGTAGTTCTTGTATGTGTAACCATCTTGCCTTTCTAAATTTAACTTTTTCAGACAACTTGAATCTGTAATCATTCTGCTTTTATAAATACAACTTTGTGATTAGTTATTGAAAATGTGTAAACATCTTGCCTTCTTAATTTAAGTCTTTTTGACAGTTTTTGCTGTGTAACTGTCAGTAACAATATACATTGTTTAGATTTTTTTCCGTAATTTTTTGTCTCTGTACCAAAAAAAAAAAAAGTGACTACAGAATAAATTTTATCTATTTTTTTGTTACCTTTCATTTGGTGGTTGTATTCAGCTTTAGACTTCATTAATGGGATTCCCCCCTCCTTCCCTCAGTGTTCTGCAGCTATGTTTAGAGGTACATCAGAAACAGGACTCCCCACTTAACAGTTGTTTTCTTTGTATCTCTTTTTGCTCATTTCTAGATGCAAGGCTGCCTCCACTAGGATTGTAGGAAGGTGTGTGGACAGAATGTACATTTAGTGACCATCAAAATAAGCCGCAGCTGTGGTAGACTCACAAAGGGTGACAGTATACAAAGAGTTGTTTGTGCTTGCCATGAAGATACTCAGGTAGACGTTTGGGGAGATGTTTGGGGGTTAGTGATTTGACCGCCTTGGGGAAGTGAAGGGGTTTCAGTGGCCTGCATCCTCTTTGGATGTTTCACTGAGTTGGTCAACTCTCCTCGGTCATTTTAATGATGTTGATTGATTTTACTGTGGGCGTTCAGCAGTACAGGTGTGCACAGTTTGGCCAGTTCTGTCTGCCATGGGAGAGGGAGATGGAGCTGCACAATCCCTGTCATTATTCAAGGTCACAGGGTCGTTGGGTGGAAAAGATAACTTTTCCGTAAAATAAGACTATAGAGAGATGGGGAATGTGAAGGTGGACCTTTTTTTCACAGTGATGGTGGTTGTGTGCCCTCTCTGTGGTTGACCTCTCACATTTTGATTTCTTGTGTGTATGTGTGTGTGTGTGTGTGTGTGTGTGTGTTTGTTTTTTGACATATTTGTAATATGTGCATGACCTGCTTCCATGAAATGCGTCTGGCATCAGCCCTTTACTCATTTCAGAATGTTAGTGTATGTGTTTTTAACACCTCATTGAAGATGCTTTTTTTTTTTTTTTTTTTTTTTCGTTTTTTGCTGAAATTTAATTTCATATGTTGCAAGTATTTGTGGGTCAGAGGTACAGTACCAGAGTTACAGTGAGCTGAAAGAATATTCCCTTTCCAGAACAGTTGTGAGCACTCAGTGTGTGTGTCCTGTTTCCAAAGAGTCGGAGTTTTGTAGGAAAAGGGTTGTAGAAGGCATGTAATACAGCATGTAGGCTGTGCATCGTCCTGCAGTAAATCGCACATGGCAGCAACTGTACGATCCATTGGCATCCCAGTCTCCAGTGGAATCATGGACATCAGCGGAATCTGCAGAGTTTCACATTTGGTACAAGTAGGCGTAACTTGTGTATTGAAATCGAAAATGACTTATGGAAAAAGAAATTAAAAGGGTATATATAAACCCATGAAAGAAAAATAAATCAAAAGGTAATAAAGACCTATTGATTTTACAACAAAAGAGTCTTATTGCCTATGATGATTTCAGTTGGAGAACTGAGAGGTTGATCACATGATAGCCAGAACTCGCACAGTTCTGTAAAGAGTGCTTTCCCTGTACTTTGTTCGTCAGTCAGTCAGCAAGGCCTTACAGTTTGTCAGAGGACAAATGCAATAGGGAACTTGGTGCTTTCGATTTGCAAATTTTTTGGTAGGGGATGAAAATCTTTAATGATGCAAAAGCCTGCTAAGCTGTGACATCAGACTTACTTCTCACTTTTATCTCTCTCTCATCATTTTGTGTCCTTGACTTTTTGTATGATCCCTATTTTTCACACATTTTGTTCCTTGTTTCTGTAATTCTTTTTTAACAATGTTTTCCGCGTTTTCAGCCTAGAATGGTGTGCAAATTCCTCATGTTACCAACCAAACTTGATTCCTCAAGGGTAGTGTGGTGTTCATGTTGGCTTTATTCACTGATGCCTGATTAAAGCTGTCACTGCCATACATGTTGCTTTTCTTGGCCATCAGGAGACCTACACAAGTTGTCCGCTCTTTGTGCTCTTGTCTGGCTTGTTGCCCGCCCACAGGTTATCTGGAGTGGTGGTTCTTTAGGTGATTATTATGGTGGTTATTTTGACAGAAAGTATGATGGTGGTTATTAACAGGGCTGTAATGTTGGTTATGTTGATGAGCGTATTGGTGGTTAGGTGAATATAATGAGAGACAGTAACGATAGTTTTTAGGGTTACTGAAATGGTGGTTATTTAAATGACCGTAGTAAAGCTTATTTAGTTGACTGTAATGTGCTTGTTAAAATAAGTATGATGATGGTCATTCGAATAACTGTAACAGTGGTTATGAAGATGATTATATTTATAATCATGATTATTAAGGTGACTGGTTAGGTTGCTGGTTATTTAGACGACTAATGGTGGATAGACCGTAATGATGGATTAGTTGTTTAGTTGACTTTTACATCACACAAATAGTGGTTATTTAGACAGATGTGATGGTGTTACTTTGTCTTGCTACTGTTTTGGTATTCTGACTGCTTTGATTTTGATTTTTTTTTTCTTTGCTGTCCAAATCTTTCATACCATTCTGCCTGCCCTCCCCCCCCCCCCTTTCCTTTTTACTCATTTTTTTTCTTGCATTGTTTTATATGTTGTGCTTCGACTAGTTTGATGTTGTGTATGCTTCTGAGGACAGAGTGTGTACTGCATGATTGGATGACCAGAAAATAGAGTTCTAGAAGAAGGGTTTGTATGTTTTGCTGCTTGGTTTGGATACTTTTTTCAGGTATTAGTACTAGAGTGATAGAGAGTCCCCCCCCCCCCCCCCCCCCCCCCCCCCCCCCCCCCCCCCCCCCCCCCCCCCCCCCCAAATCGCAATTGACACCAGTAAGCCTCTGCCTTGAGCTGAAATATATATTAGAAGGTCAGTTTAGAATGTCTTGGCTTTTTGTGCTGAAAACATGGCCCTAAAAGTCTGACAACACCAGAGGAGCCAGTCACTAATTCTTGTTGTATTCTTTTCTGCTTAATTGAATTTTGTACGGATCTACAGTCACTCAGTCTGTTTTCCAGTGAAAAAGACTACCATCTTCTACTCAATTAGCTTTTGTGGTCTTACTGGTGAATTCACTGTTTATATGGCTCCCAAAATCTCCAGCTGCAGTCTAGATGTTGGCTTTGAGGTTTTTATAATCCAAGGGTGAGAATGTGAAACTTAAGACAAGATGCCGACAGAAATTGTAACTTCAGACAAGATGGTGGAGGAAAACGTAATTTCAGACAAGATAGCAGTGGAAAATGTAATTTCAGACAAGATGGCAGAAGAAAATGCAACTTCATACAAGATGCCTGCGGAATCGTTTTCTTTGGCTTTGGCAGTGTGGCCAGGTCCTGGGCAGGTTGCTACTTGGCTGTATTTCCTCAGGCCTTGACTGGCTTGCCGCTGACCTTGAAGGCTTGCTACTGCCCTAAGAAGGCAAGAAAGTTGTAGTTTGTTAGTTTACCTGTGTTGTTGACAGTGGTGATGCCTCCTTCACTGGTTTGCCACTTTTCTTGGCCAGAAGGCTACTGTTCTTGACAGTTTGCTGCTGTGTTTGGCTGGGTTGCCACCATCCTTGACCAGGTCGCCAGTTTTCTTCACTGGGTTGCTACTGTCCTCAACTACGTCCTCTCTGTCCTCAGCTGGGTTGCCACTGTCCTTGGATGCTTGCCTCTGTCCTGAGCTGGCTTGCCATTGTCCGTGGCTGTTGCTGCTGTCCTTTTGCACTTGTTGCCACTGTCCTTGACACAGAGTAGTCTCTGGTTGGGGGTCGCCAGTGTCCTTTTCTAGCATTGCTACAGTCTTTGACGGAGTTGCCACTGTCCTTGGCGAGGCAGTATTGTCCTTAACTGGGTTGCCTCTGTCCAAAGCCAGGTTGCCACCGCTTGATTGGGCGCCATTGTCCTTGACCAGGTTGCCGCTGTCTTTGCCGAATTGCTGTTTTGAGCTGATCTGCTGCTGTCCGTGCCGGGTTTGTGTCAGTCCCGGCTCAGGGTGTCATTGTTCTTGGCTGGGTTGTTGCAGTCACTGACTGGTTTGTTCCTGATCTGATCTGATGAGTGAGGGAAGCTGTAGTTTTTCATAGAGTTTCACATAGCTCACATAGCTGTAGACCAGTCATTTTTTCCTAATTTGAAACCTCTCGAGACAAATCTGCTGATTTCTACAACATGATACAAATGAAAAAAAAAAAAAAAAAAAAAAACCCATCCACACACACTCACACAAACATACAAGCAAAACAGAGAGAGAGAGAGAGAAACATAACTAAAAAGTGTGCTGAAAAAAAGAAGTCATTTTGGAAGAAGAACAAGAATGAAAGAGATTAGGGGAAAAAAAAAGTATGTAGATTGGTTGCAGATCCACAATGTTTTTATGTGACTTGAATGTGTGTGTGTCCTTTAGCTCTCTATCAGCATTTACTAACAGTAGTGAGATGTATTGGAACTGGTGACCATATAAACTGTGAATACACAACTCTGTCCACTTTTGTATTAAACATGATGCTATGAAATAACAACACGTGTATTTATCTGTACTTGTTTTTGTGTAAGGATGTAATGATGAAAATGTATAAGTATCCAGATGTTTCATGATGTTGGTTGTCTGGGACAAAAAGGTCAGTTATCATACTAGCATCATCATCAACATCATCAGATTACCGGAGTTGTTTCAGCTCACACCAGATAGCAACATTTTGTGTCATAATCATTCAAGTACCATCATTCTGTTTTTCTGTTTCATTCAGGGGAGAGAATATGATATATATTTCTCATTCTCTGTGTTTGCAAAATGAAAACGAAAGTTGTGTGGTACACTTTTGTCAGCGTTTCAGAAACTCACTCTCCATTCTCCCTTTCCCACTTCCCCTCCCTCCCTTCTCTGAAAAAAAGCATAGAAAAAAAAAATACATTGATAGAAATCTTGCCAGTGTTTTAAGCTGAATATTCTCAACAAGGCACAGAGTTCTTCTTCGAAAAGCCCTTCTGTCATGTGCAGCTTATCCCACCATCTCAAAATGAAAACAAAAAAAAGAAGAAAAAAAAAAAGGAAAAGAAAGAAATGGAAGAACACGCGCACAAAAAAAAGAAAGAGGAAAAGAAAAGAAGACATTAATGGATGACAAGTTTAAGGGTTTGGAAGAAGGAAAAAAAGGAAAAGAAGAAGACATTAATGGATGACAAGTTTAAGGGTTTAAAAGAAGGAAAAAACCTTGTGGTGTGTGAGCTGTGAAGGAATTAGGCTTTGTCCTGCTGCTGCTGCCGCCATTAAGGTCCTTCCAACTTGACTGTTTGATTTGACCATTCAGGTTCTTTTGATTTCACCCTTCAGACCTTTCTGCCTTTTCTTGATTTTTACCATCCAAGCCCTTCCCACCCACCTCATGATCTTACCATTCAAGTTGTTGCAAGTAGACTACTGTTGAGTTCCAAGTTCGGTTCATCTCGCATTTACGTCCTCAAAGTTCACCTCAGTATTGGCTGTACCACCCGGCTGTCAGGGTCCTAATGTGAGTCGTGGTGGTTGTGACAGAAGATTTGACAAACTGTAACACAGTTGTGCGTTTGCGGAGACAGTCAACAGTTTAGTCAGTTGTGAGTGCAGATTGAATTGTGTTGGTGCCGACAGCATCATGGTGCCCGTTTTGTTCCAGCCAGCGTTGCCTTCACAGGCACTGTAATGTTTGTTTGGCATGCGGACTGCTTTTTTTGTGTGTTGTTGTTGTTGTGATGTGATGTTTTGTGGTTACTACAAGTTGCCGACATTGTTGTCTATACAGGGACTTTAAATTGGTCAGTATCCATTTTCATGATCAGTGTTTATACTACATCCAAGGGCACATCAGATATGTCTCATCACTTCTTTTTTCACAGATGACTGTTTTCCAGTTCAGCCTTGGGTTGTTCTTCTTTTGAAACCTTTGTATGTTCGTTTTGCTTTACAATTTCAAATCCTTCACAGTTATGACTGGACACATGGATTTTTTTTTTCCCGGCACAAAAGGTTATTTTGGGGGTTTTGCTGTCTTGTGTATGCATTTTCTTTTCTTCTCTCTCTACCCATTAGAAAAAAAAAAGTACCTGGTTGACTGGTCTGTGGTGCTTGCATGTTTTTTTTTTTCATCTCCCTCCACAAAACCCCACCTTATGCTGTAGCCACCCAGACTGCCAAGAGATTGTGCAGAGCTCAGATTGATGACTGGCTTACATGTTAATCTGTTTCCAGATATCTGTAAGTATATACTTGTATACTCAGTAACTTGATGTGATTTTCAGTGTGTCCGAGTGTTACCGATATCTAACAGGCTGCTCTGTTCCTCCCCCCCCCCCCCCCTCCAAGTTAAGTGCTATAACTTCTGACTGTTCCTGGTCTTTATAGACAATCGTGAATAGTGGAGGGGGGAGAAAAAGGAAGGTGAAGTTTGGGGGGGGGGGGGGGGGGGGGGGGGGGGGTCAGGATATGGAAAAAAGAACAACAAAGCATAATTCCTAGTCAGGATCAGTGCAACGTATCCAGTCCTTTCCTTGCAGTTAAATCAACGAAGAAAGAATGGAATTAAAGAAATATATAACATGTTTTTCTTAAAACAAATAGACACAAGAAGAAAAATTTAGATTAAAATGAGATGTTTACACACGAGTTGTTGAAGTCCGTAGGAATGAGTCAATAATTGCTGCCGCAAATGGAGCCCGAGTCTTTGTGGGACGGTAAATTCTCGCCAGGAAAATGTTCTGGAGAAAGAAGACCTTGTTGTGTAGGAGTTTTAGCCAAAGTGGTCTTCATCAGTGGATGGCTTGAAAAAAAATTCTGGCATCATCTGTGTATCATTCTGTCACTACAGGTAATAGGTCAACGAGACTTGCGGTGATCTGTGGAGATGCAAGAAGTCTGGGTTTTTTTTTTAGTTGGGTACCGTTTGTGTTCAATATGCAAGAGATCCTGGTGGAACAAAGGTGTGAGAGAGAACCTGGTAGAGCTAAGCTGTGGGAGAGAACCTGGTGGAGTGCTGGTGCGAGAGAGAACCTGGTAGAGCCAAGCTGTGGGAGAGAACCTGGTGAAGCACTGGTGCGAGAGAGAACCTTGTGGAGCGCGGTGGTGTGAGAGGAAACTGGTGGTGCGCGCTGGTGTGGGAGAGAACCTGGTGGAGCGCTGGGTGTGAGAGGGGGAACCTGGTGGAGCGCTGGTGTGAGAGGGAACCTGGTGGAGCGCTGGTGTGAGAGGGAACCTTGTGGAGCGCTGGTGTGAGAGGGAACCTGGTGGTGCGCTGGTGTGGGAGAGAACCTGGTGGAGCGCTGGTGTGAGAGAAACCTGGTGGTGCGCTGGTGTGGGAGAGAACCTGGTGGAGCGCTGGTGTGAGAGGGAACCTGGTGGAGCGCTGGTGTGAGAGGGAACCTGGTGGAGCGCTGGTGTGAGAGGGAACCTGGTGGAGCGCTGGTGTGAGAGAGAACCCTGGTGGAGCGCTGGTGTGAGAGAGATCTGGTGGAGCGCAGGTGTAAGAGAGAACCTGGTGGAGCGCTGGTGCGAGAGAGAACCTGGTGGTGTGCTGGTGTGAGAGAGAACGTGGTGGAGGCTGGTGCGAGAGAGAGAAATTGATGGAGCGCTAGTGTGAGAGAACCTGGTGGAGCACTGATGAGAGAACCTGGTTGGGGCACTGGTGTGCGAGAGAGAACCTGGTTGGGGCACTGGTGTGCGAGAGAACCTGGTTGGGGCACTGGTATGTGAGAGAACCTGGCTGGGGCACTGGTATGTGAGAGAACCTGGTTGGGGCACTGGTATGTGAGAGAACTTGGTTGGGGCACTGGTATATGAGAGAGCCCTGGTGGGGCACTGGTATGTGGGAAAACCTGGTAGAGCTCTGGTATGAGAGAGAAGCTGGGCAGGGCACTGGTGATTGTGTATTCAACCCTCTGGGCACTGAACCATTGATGTACAAGTAACAAAGTGAAATCCTGTTAACAGAATGTAAATTATATTTTGCCCCAGATGAGAGAGTAGGCTGAGGCCAGATTTGTTTGCGTTGTTAAATGAGACAAATTTGGAAATCTGGTAAGGGCTTGTAACAAATTCATAGTTTTTATGTGTTGATGATCATGTGGGTATGATAAGGAGGGGGAAAAAAAAAAGTAATGAATAAGCAAGCTCAGTGACAAAATGACTTGCAAGTGAGCCTCCCAAAAGGAATGAACTGGCGGAATGGTCGGGGAGGGGGCTGGGTGGGAGGGGTTGAGTTGGTGTGAGTGTAGACGCTAAAGATTCACCAAGATTCACACACGCGCATGTGCGCACACATACTCACACGTTCATGTAACATTTCGAAGACCGAAACTGAAAACATTCATTGAGTGGTTGGTTGGTTTGGAAAGTCCTCTTTATCATATATGATCTACATAGATTTTATAGGTGGATTGTTTTGAGAAAATTCAAGCTGAATTTTAAGCTGAAGTTCTGATTTTCTTGCAAACATGGTGTGTTCTCATTAGAGGGGTGTTTGTTTCATTGTTCTTTCGGTTCTTTCTGAATAAACTCTTTTTGTATGCGCAAGTGATGAAAGCTTTGACTTAGACATTTTATCACTAAGCAAAATGTGAACTTATACTTTTGGGCATGCATATTTTTACAGCAAAACACAAAACCATATAATCTCTCTTGTGATTTTCGTATGTTGAAATGCTAGCATGTGTTATTCATTCATACTGTGGTAGCCAATAGTGTCAATCAAGATTTGAGATTTTATAAGAAATGTTATTTTGTTTGTGTATTATGAGGTTGTCTTGTTTGTGTCAATGAAAGGACTTTGATATTGGAAAGTGGGAGGACTGGAATGGCAAGTGGTGTCATATTATTGTAATCCATGACTGTTCGGTTTGACTTGGTCTCTTCCTCCACCCAACCAACTTCTGCAGTGGAACGAAGTTAGTCGGATTAGTTCATGTTGTGTTGGTGCATGTGTTAAACGTCAGCGCAACTACAGTCTAAAATGCTTGAATGTTTGAACAGCTTGCTCACTGCTGGGAAATGGTGTTTTTCTCAGCCGAGTTGAATCGAGGGTAGGAGGGCATTCCAAGAATCGGAAGACATTAAATTTTGAGAGGCAACATGAAAAAAGAAAGCTGACAGTTAACATGCCTGTGTGTGTGCAGACACACATACTGTAATGTGGGTATGAAGGCATTTTCTTCTTTCCTTTGTATATTCTTGCACAAGGTATAGGTGGCTTTGTCCGATGTAGCAAAGTGGCATTGTTAGGGATACCAATGTGGCTTTGTTCAGGTAGCAAAGTGGCATTGTTAGGGATACCAATGTGGCTTTGTCCCAAGTAGCAAAGTGGCATTGTTAGGGATACCAACATGGCTTTTTCCCATGTAGCAAAGTGGCATTGTTAGGGATACCAGTGGGATTTGTTAGGGATACCAACATGGCTTTGTCCCAAGTAGCAAAGTGGCATTGTTAGGGATACCAACATGGCTTTTTCCCATGTAGCAAAGTGGCATTGTTAGGGATACCAGTGGGATTGTTAGGGATACCAACATGGCTTTGTCCCAAGTAGCAAAGTGGCATTGTTAGGGATACCAGTGGGATTGTTAGGGATACCAACAAATGGCTTTTTTGTCCAAGTAGCAAAATGGCATTGTTAGGGATACCAGTGGGATTGTTAGGGATACCAACATGGCTTTGTCCCAAGTAGCAAAATGGCATTGTTAGGGATACCAGTGGGATTGTTAGGGATACCAACATGGGCTTTGTCCCAAGTAGCAAAGTGGCATTGTTAGGGATACCAGTGGGATTGTTAGGGATACCAACACAGCTTTGTCCCAAGTAGCAAAGTGGCATTGTTAGGGATACCAGTGGGATTGTTAGGGATACCAACATGGCTTTGTCCCAAGTAGCAAAATGGCATTGTTAGGGATACCAGTGGGATTGTTAGGGATACCAACAGTATGGCTTTGTCCCAAGTAGCAAAGTGGCATTGTTAGGGGGGATACCAGTGGGATTGTTAGGGATACCAACACGGCTTTGTCCCATGTAGCAAAGTGGCATTGTTAGGGATACCAGTGGGATTGTTAGGGATACCAACATGGCTTTGTCCCAAGTAGCAAAATGGCATTGTTAGGGATACCAGTGGGATTGTTAGGGATACCAACATGGCTTTGTCCCAAGTAGCAAAGTGGCATTTTCAGGGATACCATCATGGTTTTGCCCCAGGTAGCAAAGTGGCATTGTTGGGGATACCAGTGTGGTGGTGGTGTCCCAGGTAAGGGATACCAATGTGGTGGTGTCCCAGGTAAGGGATGCCAATGTGGGTGGTGTCCCAGGCAGCAAAGTGGCATTTGTTCAGATACTAGAGAGGAATTTCTTGGGATACCAGGACGGCTCTGTTCGAGATGGCCAAGTGGCATTGCTAGGTATACCAAGGCAGTTTTGTTCAAGATAACAGAGTAGCATTGTTCCAGGTGGAACACGTTTTACTGTGGCTTTTATTCCAGCTTCCCTAGTGATGGTGTTTTAGGGGGGGGCCTGAACAACCCATAGACTGCGTAGAGCATTGAAGGCCAGCTGAATTCAGCAGAACCCTGTTTGAGAAAAGTTTCAGTGGGATATCTTGCTTGGTGTAGGGTCACATGGGCAAGGTGGAGCGATGCAGCAATTTAAGGTAGATTTAGTGGGTTCCCAACAATCAATGGTCTGAAGACCGACTCACTGGAAATGTCTAGAACTCTCCCCCCCCCCCCCCCCCCCCTCTCTCTCTCTCTCTCTGTCCCCCCCCCTCTTTAATTTGTTGTTGTTATTGAATGAATTTTTTTTTCTTTTTTATAGTAAAGGCACTCATCCAACAGAACTAACTGCAGAAGAAAACTTTTTTTTTTAATTGTAAAAATGGTATCCTGGTCTGTTCCAACAGTCCAACATATGTGTACATTGTAGCTGTTCATGTCCATATAAGCATTACTTGTGGCATTACTTTATCTCTTAGAATGACATTTTGTGCGCGTGTGTGTTTTGCTACATTGCTAGAGTAACGGTTGTCATTTGTTTGTTACTGATGGTTGCAAGTGTGTGCATGTATGTGTGTGTGTGTGTGGGCACACAAGAGAGTAAATAGAGTGTGTGAGTGAGCGTGTGAATATCATTGAATAATCAGGGACAGTGTACTTATTCACATGTGTTTGTGTGGAGGGTTTTTTTTTCTGTAGGAATGTTGGACGACATTGTGGTTGTTGTAAAAATGTGATCCAGGATTTTTTTTGTTGTAAAAAAAGGTTCTCTCGCTTGTACTTGAGAGATTTTCTTTCCCATACATGTGTCTGTCAGTTTGTTCTCTATCTGCTCATTGACATTTCTGCTGTCTTTCTGTGGACAGTGGCATGTAACTGGTGTCTGAATGTTGAATTGTCCTTTTCTTAGTGCTGCTGTGTTGTCTTTGACTCCCCAAGGGAAAGCTTAAATGGCATATTCCAACTTCAATCCACTGGTTACAATGACAGATAGGCAGACTGAAGAAAAAAAGGTTGATCTTTGGACGAGCGAAGGATTGGTGAAAATCCTCGTCATTTGTGGCAGACAGCGTGACTGCAGGAAGGAAAACTTGGAACTGTCTACGTAAACTTAGTGGAACTGTAATCAAATCATTTTGTGGGACACAGATGAAAACGATGCCCTATCAGTTTATGGGTGGATAGGGAGATGCAGCAGAACTGGTGGACAGACACCTCACGAAGTTCTGAAACACTGGGAGGGTTGTTTGTGTGGAGGGGTAAAAATCTGCTATAGACAAGCACAAAGGTGGTGTGCAGGGGGGAAGAGTAGGGGTGGGGGGTCTTTGAAGGGAAGAAGTCTTTCGTCGAAGCTTTTTCAAGTACAAAAACAGAAAAAGTTACAGGAAAAAGAAGTCTGAAGGGAAAGAGTCTGCTGCAAGTTAAATCTAGAATAGCATAGGAAGACTGCAACAAAATGTCCGGGGCAGGTGATCGGTTGCGTCGGGTATGTTGTGAAAGCTGCCATCTACCTGCCAGACAAGAGGAATATTTGTCAATCATCTGCTGCCCAGTTCAGTATAAATTATATGTTAGCGGTGTGTTCAATGATGATAATCGCAACAGCCATAGATTTTGCTTGGTGAAACTACCGTTTTTAACATCATCATGTATTCGCAACTGACTGGCTTGATCAGAGGGAGTTGGTCAGTAAGAATGGAGCGTACAGGCTGTGTAGTTTTGCCCACCTGCTGACAAAATGGCAGTTGACAGTTAATTATTTTTCTGTTACTTCTTCATGTAGTGCTTTCATCAATTTGAAATTTTCACTGATTGATGGGCCAGTGGTTTTGCGTGGGGAGTAGGTAAAGACCTGTGGTCAGAGAAAGGAACTGTTGTCTTATTTTGAATAGACAGTCTAGTATAGACAAAGACCAAACTGTC
>JADBJO010000185.1:252500-320000 GCA_016801955.1 Conus betulinus | reverse complement strand
TAAGTGCATACATTTCAGCGCGTCTTTTTGGGTGTGTGTTTGCACATGCATGCCTAAAACAGGAAAAAGGGTACAAAATGTTTCAAGAAAAGAAAAATGATGCATACACATACATACAATGATAAGAGAAAAAATAGCAAGTGTGTGTTTGTGCATGTACGTGAGTGAATGAATACGAGTCCATTCACATGTTTGAGAGTAAATGCATGTTTGCCTTTGTGCGACTCACGAGTGATGTGTGCTTATGTGTGTGTGAGAGAAAGAGGAAGGAGGGGATAACAAATATATTGAAAATATACATGCCTCTGGTGAAAGCTTGAAGTGTGGAAGTCCAAAGTGCTAGCAGCTGTCGTCTAAGGAAGAATCATTCACTGTAAAAATGCATTTCAGCTTTCATGTGGAAGAGAAAACCCCACCCTTTTCTCATAAATAACAGCCAGTCCTTTACATAACAATGGAGACAATAGCAGATGTGATTTTCTTGACAGATAACAATCAGCTGAAAATGCTTCTTCACCCAGGAAGCAAGGATATTCAGGTTACCTAGCCTCCCCCACCCCCAACACAAATGCCATGCCATGTCTTCAGGCAATTATTGCCAGGACAACAGAATGCTTGAGCTAGCACTCATGTACTGCAAAAACCCTGCTTTGCAGACACAGCCCTCACTTCCTCAAAACAGGAGTTGGCCCCCTGGTACTCTGCTGTTGCGAAACATGGTTCCAATCAATTTCTCCTGATATGTTTTGAAGGAAGAAGAGTATACATGACAATTACCCTGTTCTGCTAAGGATATGTTACTGTGGCCGTTTTGTACCACACACTATGTTTTATCTTGAGATTTATTTATCTCTCAGTGATCTCATGAGATACAGAACCTGGCCACATGGGTAGGCGATGCGCCTGAAGAGGGTACACAGATAACTCCAGAGGATGGCCAATCTCATCCTAAGAGATGGGACTACGAAATCGATTTGACTCTTTAAAAACAAAAAAGAAAAGAAACAAACAAACAAAAAAAAGATGGAAAATATGCAAGTTTTTCTGACACTTGGTAGTTGCTCCAAGACCTTGAGTGGTTCGTAGGTCAGCAATTTTCTGGTAAAGAATCTATCACAGATGACATTTCTTCCTGTTCTAAAATGATAAGTTGGTTACTAGTTCAACCACAACATTCCTCTGAAGACCTACATGACAGATCAGTCCAACTTTTCCAAGATGTGTACAGTTTATATAGGGCGATTCCCATTCACATTTACAGTACAAAAAATGCTGTACTTACCTTTCATATGGGGCATGAACTGCTGAAATGTGTATGTAATGAAATAACACAGATTGCATGAAAGGATCTGGAATGCTATGCACTAAATGTGTGTTTGTGAACTTATTCCAAATCATCTTTGAAATGTCCCTAAGAAGGGAAAAAGCATCACAAGCTGTCCTTGCTGAATAGGTCATTTATCATGAAGTCTTCAGTATGAGAACTGAAAAAAAACGTATTTTTCCTGTTTGTCACTGCCCTGCTCTTATACTGTTTCAGTACATCCAAAGGAAAATCCAACCCAACATTCCCTAAATTTCCATTTTCTCACGGTCTTGCTAACTGTTTCCATTCATTCTATTTGCCTCCCATTCTCTAGGTCCATTACCATGTTTGGACTAATGCAAAATCTGAAAACACACTCAAACTTGGTAAAAATCTGACAACCTTGGAGTTAATTTTTACATGGCTTGAAGATGTCTTGCTTTTGTTTGATTGCTTCTAAGTTTGGGTTATCAGATGGCTTCACAACATTCTATCTTTCACATGCTGTGCTGAAGTGTAGCATCCTCCTCTGTATTCTCTAAACCTATGTGCATATCTTCTGCTTTGTTGCCTGATGCTCTTTCTGTATTTCTACCTGTCTTTCTGTAGTGCTTTCTGCCTCTTTCCATGTTGCTTCCTATCTGCCTTCATGCATTCCTTCCTATCTGCCTTCATGCGTTGCTTCCTATTTGCCTTCATGCATTGCCTCCTATCTGCCTTCCTGCATTGCTTCCTATCTGCCTTCATGCATTGCTTCCTATCTGCCTTCATGCATTGCCTCTTATCTGCCTTCGTGCGTTGCTTCCTATCTGCCTTCCTGCATTGCTTCCTATCTGCCTTCATGCATTCCTTCCTATTTGCCTTCATGCATTGCCTCCTATCTGCCTTCCTGCATTGCTTCCTATCTGCCTTCATGCATTGCTCTTATCTGCCTTCGTGCGTTGCTTCCTATCTGCCTTCCTGCATTGCTTCCTATCTGCCTTCTTGCGTTTCCTATCTGCGTTGCTTCCTATCTGCCTTCATGCGTTGCTTCCTATCCTGCCTTCATCTGCCTTCCTTCCTGCATTCCTTCCTTCTTGCATTCCTTCCTATCTGCCTTCATGCATTCCTTCCTATCTGCCTTCATGCATTGCTTCCCGCCTCTTTCTATGTTGCTTCCTATCTGCCTTCATGCATTGCTTCCTATCTGCCTTCATGCATTGCTTCCTATCTGCCTTCATGCATCCTTCCTATCTGCCTTCATGCATTGCTTCCTGCCTCTTCTTTCTTTGTTGCTTCCTATCTGCCTTCATGCATTGCTTCCTATCTGCCTTCATGCATTGCTTCCTATCTGCCTTCATGCATTGCTTTCTATCTGCCTTCATGCATTGCTTCCTATCTGCCTTCATGCATTGCTTCCTATCTGCCTTCATGCATTGCTTGTTGCTTCCTATCTGCCTTCATGCATTGCTTTCTATCTGCCTTCATGCATTGCTTCCTATCTGCCTTCATGCATTGCTTCCTGCCTCTTTCTATGTTGCTTCCTATCTGCCTTCATGCATTGCTTCCTATCTTCCTATCTGCCTTCATGCATTGCTTCCTTCCTCTTTCTATGTTGCTTCCTTCTGCCTTCATCTGCTTCTTCATGCATTGCTTCCTTCCTCTTTCTATGTTGCTTCCTATCTGCCTTCATGCATTGCTTCTTCTTTTCTATGTTTGCTTCCTATCTGCCTTCATGCATGCCTCTTTTTGTTGCTGCATCATGCTTGCTTCCTTCATGTATCTGTTCATGCATTGCTTTTCCTGCCTTCATCATTGCTTCCTGCCTTTCTATGTTGCTTATCTGCCTTCATGCATTTTTTCCTCTTTCATTTGCTTCCTTCTGCCTTCATGCATTGCTTCCTTCCTATCTGCCTTCATGCATTGCTTCCTGCCTCTTTCATGTTGCTTCCTATCTGCCTTCATGCATTGCTTCCTGCCTGTTGCTTCCTATATGCCTTCTTGCATCCTTCCTGCCTCTGTTTCTGCATGCTTACTGTATGTCTTCCTGCATCAGCTCCTGCCTCTCTTCATCTTTCTTCCTGTATTGCTTCCTGTATCAGGGCATTGCTTCCTGCCTTGTCTCCCTGCACTGTCTGCCTTCCCTGCATCGCTTCCCATCTCTCTTCCTGTATCAGGGAGCTCTCTTCCTGCATTGCTTCCTGTCTCTCTTCCTGCATTGCTTCCTGTCTCTCTTCTGCATTGCTTCTGGTCTTTCTTTCTTCATTGCTTCCTGCCTGTCTCCCTGCATTGCTTCCCATCTCTCTTCTGGCACTGCTTCCTGCATTGCTTCCTGTCTCTCTTCTGGCACTGCTTCCTGCCTGTCTTCCTGCATTGCTTCCTGCCTGTCTTCCTGCTCTCTTCTGGCATTGCTTCCTGTCTCTCTTCTGGCATTTCTTCCTGCCTGTCTTCCTGCCTGTCTTGCTTGCTTCCTGCCTGTCTCCCTGCATCGCTTCCCATCTCTCTCTTCCTGTATCAGGGAACTCTCTTCCTGCACTGCTTCCTGCCTGTCTCCCTGCACTGCGTCCTGCCTGTCTTCCTGCACTGCGTCCTGCCTGTCTTCCTGCACTGCGTCCTGCCTGTCTTCCTGCACTGCTGCCTGCCTGTCTCCCTGCACTGCGTCCTGCCTGTCTCCCTGCACTGCGTCCTGCCTGTCTTCCTGCACTGCTGCCTGCCTGTCTCCCTGCACTGCGTCCTGCTTCTTCCTGCACTGCGTCCTGCCTGTCCTGCACTGCTTCCTGCCTGTCTCCCTGCATTGCATCCCGTCTCTCTTCTGGCATTGTTTCCTGCCTGTCTTCCTGCATTGCTTCCTGTCTCTCATTGCTTCCTGCCTGTCTTCCTGCATTGCTTCCTGTCTCTCTTCTGGCATGCTTCCTGCCTGTCTTCCTGCATTGCTTCCTGTCTCATGGCATTGCTTCCTGTCCTTTTGGCACTGCTTCTGTCTCTCTTCTAGCATTGCTTCCCTGTCTTCCTGCATTGCTTCCTCTCTTCTGGCATTGCTTCCTGCCTGTCTTCCTGCATGCTTCCCTGTCTCTCTTCCAGTATCAGGGAGCTCTCTTCCTGCATTGATTGCTGCCTCTCTTCCCATATTGCTTCCTACATCTCTGTACTGCTTCCTACTGCTCTTCCTTCGCTGTTTTTGTCTCCTCCTGCATTGCTTCGTGTCTCTCTTCCTGCAAAGCTTCCCACCACTCATCTTGTACTGCTGCCTCTCCTGCTGTACTACTTCTTACTTCTCTGCCAGCGCTGCAGCATGACTGTCTTCTGTTTCTTGTCCTGCTCTCTTCCTGTATTGCTTCTTCCCATTTTTTTTTCCTGTGATTCTGTCTGACTGTCTTCCTCACCCCGAATTTGATATCAGCCTATCCTCTTCATTCCTGAATTGCTGCCTGTCTCTTTTCCTGCACTGCTGCCTGCTTGTTGCCGTCATTTCTGTATTGTTACCGGTCTCCTTTCATAATATGATTGGAATTAAGACCTAGGGCTGAGATATCGTCTTCTGCAAGGAATACATCAAATAGGACAGACTAAGGCTTTGGGAAAACAACAGCTGCATCTCTATGAAGTTGAAAAACTCTTCAGCGGAATTTGTTTATTTCTCTTTCAGTCTTCTTCCGTGCAATCCTCAAGACTTCGCTTGTAGCTCTTGAGCAGTCTCAAATATCTTCTATTTTTGTGTTTGAGGTGCCATAGATACAAAGCCACTTGCTACGGAACATTGTTTCTAAAACCAATGAATTTACATCTACACAAACATCAATGAATTTACATGTACACAAACATCTGTCATCCTTTCCCATTCCTTCTATACATATATGCTGAAATCACACACACACACACACACACACACACACACACACACACAGAGGGTCAAAGAAGAGGACAAAAATGGAGCAGATTTATCACACGGTAGCTTGATTCACTTGCATGAACTTAACAAATAATCTGATGCGCTATCATGTTAAATATGTTCTAACAAAACATAACAAACAACAGAACTGATGCAAATTTGTGTCCGCTTGTTTAACCCATGTATGCAGTCTATGTGAAGATAATGCTTTGGACACTGCGAGTCTGCCAAACAAACACACAAAGCAGGAATGAAACATATTCACATTTCTCTTCTCTGTTTAAGCAATATTGAGCAAAATGAGGATGCTAAAAATAAATGACTGTTTATTTGTTTTCGTATCACAAACATTGCCTAAACGACTGTCATATGACTGTTGAAGTATACAAAAAAATTTCAAGTCATTTTGATTAAAGAATTTATTGGGGGAGGGAAAGGAGGGAAGGGATTAATTTTAAAGTGGATGTGGAAGTAGAGAAGTGCCATGGGCACCAGCCATTCCCCTCGATTTCTTGCTCCCAAGTTACAAAATATTTATCAGGATTACATGAAAAACATTTGAATGCAAAAAAAAAATTTTTTTTTAAAGCCTCAGAGTCTTAAAGCCTCCTCCTCTTTCTCCGGTTCTTAGATGCTCTTTGGCAGTTGCTGAGTGTGAGGCCAGTCCATTCACTGATGTCGCCTTCCCATCTCTTCCTCTGGTCTTCCTCTCCTTCTGCCTCCTCGCACTGTTCCTTGTAGAATGGTTTTGGCAAGTGCTGTTGATCTTAACAGATGACCCACACCATCTCATTTTCCTTCTTTTCACTGTGGACAACGGGTCTTCGTATGATCCAATGGCAAGTCTTGATCTGGTCTGGACCTTAAGTTGGTAATGTTGCCTTTGTATGAGATGCCAAGAATCATACGGAAGCATCTCATCTCTAAAGACACTGGGAAACAAACACTGAAGAATGAACAGTTACAGTCCACTTCAAACACTTTGTACAGTGTCACCACCTGTCATCAGGCTACAAAAAAAAGCTGGCATGTTATAAACTGTGAACAGAGAAACAAGGTTAAAGACTTCCTACACCTCAGACAGGAGAATGGACCACACAGGCAGAATAACAGTGGATGACAGTAAAGAAAACAAAAAATAAAAGAGAAAGCCAAGTCAGAAAGAAAGGTACTAGCACAGAACTTGGTGGGATACCATTCACACGGAAAGAACACCTCAAGGGATTAAGATCAGATCAAGAGGAACTACTTACGCACATGACCAACAGGTTCTACATGACAAGCAGCTCACAGTCACATCGCTGTTGGGCTCACCCTCAAAAGGAGGCTTTGCACTCCCAGCTCACTATGCATTACAAAATAACGCCAGCTTCTTGAAACCATATGAGACCCTTTACTCATCCCAACTGCTTCTGTCAGACATGATCTCTCCATCTGCTGTGGATATCTTCAACAGTATCTCAAACAAAACTGACCTCTTTCACCATGATGATTTCTTTCCTCAAATTATTTCACCTGGCACTTGCTGCCAGTCCCAGGGACTGAGGCTGCCAGCTTGATGCAGTGCAGGAGACAGCTTCACACTGTTCCTTCGCCTAAGTAGTCAGCAATGTGCTTGATTCCCATAGGCAGGCTGGACTTGCGTACCTATGGGACAAAAACTTCAAGTCTGGATGAGATAAGGAAACAGACTGCCCTTCATTTTTCATCTCTCTCTTTGACACTTTTTACTCCCAAAACTTAAAAGTGTTATTTCTTATTTTTATTGTTCCCTCTACCAGTAAAGCAAACAAATGTATCCTCATCACGACCGACTGCAAAAATATACAGATCTAATGTAAGATGGCATGAAAGGCACATAAAAAACATATCTTGAAGTACATTAACAAAAAAAATGAGAGGTAATTATCATGTGTCAATCCAAGTTCAATGTATCTGAACAAAAAACAAGATGAATTTGGCAGCAACAACTGATTTCTAATCTGGAAGACATAAATTCTCCTCCAGATAACAGTCAAAACAAAAGGTATACAATGGACATTTCATCAGGGGAAAAGCAATCTGACTACAACAGATTTTTGTGCAATGTCTCAAACCAGTCTCAAAATACCCAAACATGATCATACACCATTTACTACAAAAGTAAATCATAACAAATGACACTCTCAATGTAATAAAGACAGCTCTCCAACAGAATCCAATAACCCCTTATCCAGGCTCCAGAGATGCTATATATGATGGCATGAACAATAATGTCATTACAACATATGCCCTGTTCAAAACCACTATTTTCTTTCGCTCTGTTTGATAGCATTCCAGTATCACAATTTAACAAGTTCCAATCACTACCACTTCTGCTAAGTTTGATAGTTCTAAAATATCATTACTTAAATCCATATACCATACATCCTAACAGACTCTCAGTAGCAGCTACTATCAGATGCAAGTAAGTATGTGGACAATTTTCACAATACTTATACATATGAAATGAGGGTGCTACAGAAAGATGAGGACATCTGAGAACAGAATCCCTTCAGCAGCTTTTCAACGTGGCAGCCACTTTGTCTGATCATCCAATGATCTGATGGTCAATTGACCGCAAGTTCACACAGATGAGGCCGTATTTCTTTTCTGCTTCAGATACAATGAGCAAAATCTACAACTATGTGTCTTCACTTTTTACTGGAAACAAGCGATTTTCAACTCACTGTGTTTGTGAAAAAGCACCTCATGTATGAATCTATGTCAGAAAGAAGCGGTGATGTGCTTTGCCGCGTAGACTTGGAATGGTGTGACGGACTTTGTATTGCTAGACATGTCAGTTACTACCACTTGTTAGTATATCACTGGCGTCGCTCCAGGTTTATTGCTGAATATAACTGGATATTTTCAAAACAAGTAATCCTATATGAAAAATTTTTGCGCCATTCTATCAGCAGCATATGTGCAGTAAACAATATTTAGAAATTTTGGGAAAGACGTGTCATGTTTTATACATTCAAGTTGTCAAAGCCTCGTCATTTTATAATCTCCAACTGTAGGAATCTTTTTCCTCTCATCTCGCAAGGTTTGACAGGAATGAGAATTTCTTCTCATGTTATTTTGATTCACCACTTTGGGAGATGTGCTGCAATACTGGATCCAAATTGCCTCGCTTAACATTTATCAGGGGAAGCAACTCAGTTATGTATAAACTGCAGTTGGCCCTGTTTTCACTTTTGTGGAAATTTCATCAAAAAAAAAAAAAGGAAAAAAAAAAAAAAAAAGAACAAACATCAAATTATAAAAATCATTTAAATGTATCATCTTGGCATCACTGGAAAGATTACTTCTAATACAATTTTCAGTGGTGCAAATTACATTCAGATTTTTTTCCCCTTTTTTTTTTTTGTCCTTCCAAACATACGGGACGCTAGGACTGAATGGCTAGAGAAATTGTCAAAACTTCACAGCCATTGTCTGCCACTTTGTTTCAGATTTTTAAGAGTTCACGAGGATGTACACATCCTGGACGATGGCGACAGTTTCCAGTGTGCTGATATGAGCTCACTGATGAAGACAGCAAGGGGGCATTCGAAAACCTCAGTGCTTGTTGACTTGTAGCAGCTGCATATGAAACCATTCTGCCATGAATCCTCTATGCACATAAGTGTAAGCTACCATGCGGATGTGCGCAAATCACTCTGAAATGAGATCTGCTGTTACACTTGGACGGTTCTGTTCACTGTGTTGAATACTCCCATGAAAATGGACATGCATGATCAGGAAACGATTGTCTGCCAGTTCACTTTGCAAACAACAGTCACGTAAATCTCACTTTCATTCTCACCTGAATTTTGCTTATATCTCTTTTCTTTTGTTTCTTTGAATAGATCTACGTTTTTTTTTAACTGAAAACATATTTCTTCATGTTTGTGTGCAGAGAAAAAAACCTCTGCCTGTTCAGGATCCCACGTAAGGGACAATTGTAATATCCCACATCATAAATCTGACATGTCATCTTTCAACTTTATGATAAAAAAAAAAAAAACTCATACATTCTCAAGAACTTTCATTGCAATCTAAGCTTTCTGCTCAAATGATTTGAGACTTTGACTTACCACACTAAAGACCAAGATCTCTGCTATATTTGACAGCTCTTCACATTTTTCAGCATGCCCAGTTATCATCACTGCGACTTTCTTCAGCTATGTATGGCATTTCTTCAACATCACTTTTCAACAAGCCCCGTTCATAGCCACTACAGTTTTCTTCACTCATGTATAGCAGCTCTTCAGCATCACCATTCACCGTTACCCATTCATGGCCATCACGGTTTTTCTTCTGGTTATAAATGGCAGCTCTTCAACATCGCTACTGACTGTGCCCCATTCATGGCGACCATGATTCTCTTCAGTTATGTCCAGCAGCTCTTCAACATCACTGTTCACTTTGCCCCATTCGTGGCCACCATGATTCTCTTCAGTTATGTCCGGCAGCTCTTCAACATCACTACTGACTGTGCCCCATTCATGGCGACCATGATTCTCTTCAGTTATGACCGACAGCTCTTCAACGTCGCTACTGACTGTGCTCCATTCATGGCGACCATGATTCTCTTCAGTTATTACCGACAGCTCTTCAACGTCGCTATTGACTGTGCCCCATTCATGGCCACCATGATTCTCTTCAGTTATGACCGACAGCTCTTCAACGTCGCTACTGACTGTGCTCCATTCATGGCGACCATGATTCTCTTCAGTTATGACCGACAGCTCTTCAACATCACTGTTCACTTTGCCCCATTCATGGCGACCATGATTCTCTTCAGTTATGACCAGCAGCTCTTCAACATCACTGTTCACTTTGCCCCATTCATGGCGACCATGATTCTCTTCAGTTATGACCGGCAGCTCTTCAACGTCGCTACTGACTGTGCTCCATTCATGGCGACCATGATTCTCTTCAGTTACGTCCAGCAGCTCTTCAACATCACTACTGACTGTGCCCCATTCATGGCGACCATGATTCTCTTCAGTTATGACCAGCAGCTCTTCAACATCACTGTTCACTTTGCTCCATTCAAGGCCACTATGATTCTCTTCAGTTATGTCCAGCAGCTCTTCAACATCACTGTTCACTTTGCTCCATTCAAGCCCACTATGATCATTCAGTTATGTCCAGCACCTTCATGACTGTTCACTTTGCATTCATGGTGACCATGACTTCAGTTATGACTGACAGCCTCTCAACATCACTGTCATTTTGCTCCATTCATGGCCACCATGAGTTTCTTCTGGTAAGTTTCTGTTTTCTCTTTATTCCACTGGTACAACATAAACTGTTTCAGAAAATTAAATTTGGACCGACTCAGATGGGTACCCGTGTATTTAACGCACTGAAGACGTGCCTTGAAGGGTTCACACATGTCTGTGTTCCCAGTCAGCGATGGGATCTGTTGAGAACGGAAGTCAATCTTAAATGCTGCTGCCCAACTGAACCACCAATGCACAAAGGTATGGACAGACACAAAAGGTGCAGCTCTGGGGTTGTTTGATTTGTAAATTCTTGTCATGTCTGAACAGAATGCAGTGAAGGAGGTCTTTGTTGTAGCCATTCTGTGAAGAAAGTCATATCCTATTTCATCGCCAATACAGGTCTCTTTACTCAGGAAGTGGAGGCTGTCCTCTGCTGGATCATATGGATGCTACACCGACCTCCGCGACACTTCCTGTATGCCACTGTACATTTAACAGCTGCCTGTGGAAGAAACAAAATACACATGATTAGGAGGAGAAAGACAGAGAAGAAGAGAATATGGAAGACAGAGAGAGTGGAAGATAGAAACAGAGAGAGACAAAGAGCAGCTTCCTTCCATTACTGCAATTGTATGAGGCTCAAGTACCTTCTGTCCTGAGATTTTGATGTGCCAAACAGAGGTTTATTCAGAACTGCCAACTCCCTTTAAGCAATATCAAATTTTCCGTGTTACTGCAGCAGTATCGAAAGTGTCAAACACACACAAAAACACACATACATACACAGACACATACACACCTGAGCTTTCTTGCTAGATTAGCTGTTGCTGCTGAAACTTGTTCAATGAGCAATTTGGTTAAAAATGCTTCTGCTCGAATTCTTTTCCGGTATGTGAGTGTGCTGGCAAAAACAACAACAAACAAGCAAAAACCTGAGATCTTGGCAGTAGCAAAGTCATATTCTGCATATTCATTGTCTTACAGTATCTCAGTATGTCCAATATGTCAGTTGTCGAATTACATCATTCAGTTAGCCATGATCCACAGACTTCGCAGCGTGCATGGTACATGATTCTTGAAGCCATGATGCATGGCTGTGTACAAGTATTCAGATAAAAACTGGATTTTTAACACCTTTTTTGAAGAGGGTTTCATTTTCTTACTGATGTTTTTTTTTTTTCCAACATTTTTTCTCCCATGTATCAAAAGACCAGAGACTTCTATTTCTGCTCAGTGATCAGGACAAAAATAATGTGCGTCATCAATTTGATCATGTTGTACTTACTCTGGGGTCAGCACCACAGATATTACATTTTGAAATATAACCTTCCTGAAGATGGAGTATGGCTGCCTTAATGGCAGGATAAAAAAAAAACAGTCATACACACAAAACTCCACTGCCTGTCTTATACAGGCAGTGTCCACAAGAGTATCAGCCTGCGTACGCAGAAAGAAAGAAAAGAAAGAAATATACCCCCCATGTACTACATCACAATGTTGAGACACAGTATAGTGACAGTCGACTTGAAAATTCTACTTCTGTGACTGTTTTGATGATTGCATAGCTCCATAACACAAAATAAATTCAAGTAGTAAATTACTGACAATTTGTGGAAGCTGGCAGCTCTGTTTATTACTACTAAGCTCTTCCCTGAAGATGAAGTATGGCTGCCTTAATGGCGGGATAAAAAACGGTCATACACACAAAAACTCCACTGCCTGCCTTATACAGGCAGTGTCCGCAGGACTATCAGCCTGCATATGCAGAAAGAAAGAAAGAGAAGAAAGAAATATAACCTCCATGTACTACATCGCAATGTTGAGACATAGCATAGTGACAGTCAACTTGAAAATTCTACTTCTGTGACTGCTTTGATGATTGCATAGCTCCATAACACAAAATAAATTCAAGTAGTAAATTACTGACAATTTGTGGTAGCTGGTAGCTGAAAACTCACACTCATGCTGTCCACACACTATTTATTATCTACATGATACATTTCTGAAAATCTTCATCTGGCTTCAACATGCACTATACAAAACCTAAATGACATTTCTGAAAAAGTAACATCCCCCAACACCTATTGTATGCGATATGCATGACGCATCTCTGAAAATCACCATCCCCCCTCAGTATACACCTACAGACAACCTACATTGCGGGTGTAGAGAGTGGTGCCAGAGGCAAAACTCTGGGTAAGGAAGCAGGTTGGTGCCGTCCGTTTCACTGACAGGCTTGTACCCTGACTGCAACACATCACTACCACCATCAACAATAGCACTAATAATAATGACAACACCCATTTCACTCACAGCTTTATACCCAGACTCTACCACACCATCACCACCATCAATAATAATAATAATAATAATGAAAGCATGCATTTCGCTCACAGTTTTGTACCTGACTACAACATACAGACAATACTAACAACAATAACAGACATTATCAACAACAATAACAATAATGAAAACATCCATACAACTGAAAGGGTTGTGCAAAGACTGCAGAACACCTACAATCATGACCACAATAATAATCATGAAAACATCCCTTTCACTGACAATCTTTCCCCACCATCAATAATGATGAAAATTCATGCAGCTCTGATATCCTCCAAGTGAATTAAGCACCAACAGCAAAATGGCTTTAAAATATCTGTCCCTAACCAGTCCCTTGTCGTCGGCAGCTTTGCATCAAGAAGTTGATAACTGGAAGACTGTGGGTTCAATGACTGTCAGGGCCATCCATATGTAGGATCTTTCTACTCTGTGCTGAGCTGAAAGAGCTAGGGGCTGAAATGGGTACACTGGAAACACATATTCAAGTTCCTACCATCTAATGGATTTGTCTCTGAGAGTGTCACTCAAATCTTCTGACCATCACTGCAGGTGTCTATCTCTCTTTGACTGGCCGATGAAGGGATACATTTTGAAATGACACACAGGATACTGCATTGTAGTGGTCATTTTCTACCTTGAACGGAACTCCATAACATTCATAATGACGCATAGGATCTGCATTATCATGGTCATGGTCACTTTCTACCTTAACGGAACTCCATAACATCATAATGACAATGACACATAGGATACTGCATTATCATGGTCACTTTCTACCTTAACGGAACTCCAAAACTTCATAATGACACATAGGATACTGCATTATCGTGGTCATTTCTACCATAACGGGAACTCCGTAACATCATAATGACACATAGGATACTGCATATCATGGTCATTTTCCTACCTTAATGACAACTCCGTAACATCATAATATCATAATGACACATAGGATACTGCAATATCATGGTCATTTCTACCTCTCTACCTTAACAGAACTCCAAAACTTCATAATGACACACATAATGATACTGCATTATTATCGTGGTCATTTTCTACCTTAACGGAACTCCGTAACATCATAATGACACATAGGATACTGCATTATCGTGGTCATTTTCTACCTTGAGGAAATTCCTAACATCATAACGACGCATAGGATACTGCATTATTGTGGTCACTTTCTATCTGAACGGAAATTCATAACTTCATAATGACGCATAGGATACTGCATTATCGTGGTCACTTTCTACCTTAATGGAACTCCATAACATCATAATGACGCATAGGATACTGCATTATCGTAGTAATTTTCCACCTTAATGGAACTCCATAACATCATAATGACACATAGGATACTGCATTATCATGGTCACTTTCTACCTAACGGAACTCCATAACATCATAATGACACACAGGATACTGCATTATCGTGGTCATTTCTACCTTAACAGAACTCCATAACACCATAATGATGCATAGGATACTGCATTATCATGGAAATTTTCTACCTTAATGGAACTCCATAGCATCATCTTCAAGCTCATCTCTCCTTGAAAACTCTCACATTCTGTGGCCCTTCTGGCCCTGCACTTGTGGTGACCCCAGTTGTGATTTCCTCCCCACACACATGCCTGTGGTCAGGTCAGGTCAAAGTGAATGACACTTGCACAAAGACTCTGCCTAGGAATGAGCTCTGATTTGGTGCCAATCCTGAAGTCAAGCTGCTGGCAAGCCTCGGTTCCCGACTGGAGACTACTATTCAGCATACATCTGAAACAACTGTGTCTGTGGAGCCAGGCAGACTATTCTGACTAAACCAGCTTTGTGCCTGCCAGTGGAAATGGTGAAGTCAATGGCCATTTCAGATTCACAGCTCTTAAAGAAAAAAAAACAAAATTCAGTGACAACCTCACACAAAGGGATGACTGGAAAGGTCTTCAGAATATCTATCATTCCATATTTGAGTACGCTAATGTTTATACTTGCTGGGAAAATACCATTGTTAAAATTTACCATGAATACACATGTCATGCACAGATGCACTCATGCAAGGACAACTGAAACTGGGGGCTTTATACGCTCACTATTTCTACATACCTGAATAAAAACTGGTTCCATACTAGCCAGTTCAATCAAAATTGGATGATTGCTACTGGCAGCTTGATTTTTTAAATTTTCATTTACACAAAGCTTCACTAGCTTTGAGCAGACTTCCTAAAAAAAATTGTCTTATGCTGATCAATGAGAATAAGGACTCTAAAGATGATGTTATGGTGCTCATTCTGGTCTGAGACTGCATGACTGGGCTATTAGCACTTACTATCATCCCAATGTCTACATCTACCTATTCAGAATTTGCCACTGTATTTCATATCACAGATCAGAAACTTACTTAAGTACACCTGATGTGTTCAGGAGATTTCCTTGGTCCCCAAACTTTCTTCACAGAAAGCTTTTCGCTTCCCATCAGAAAATTTTAGCTTCGCCATGTTTAGAACTAAATTTTGCTCAATTCTTCTAGCACATGATGACTGTCAAACTTCCACTGATGGCAAGTCCCATTCTTGTAATGCAACTCTCTATACATGAGACATAAAGACTTCACTCACCCCACAGGCGCAGGTTTCTGGGACCACAGGCTTCAAGACAACTCCTGTTAAAAACCCTTGGTGATCTTGTGCGTGACTACCACACATGTACTGCAGCCTCTCCTTGATGTTTCTGAAAAAAAAAAATCCACTGTCATAGAAAATAATGCCCCAATACTGTCGCACGCAAAATATATTATTTGACAGGGTGGTCATCTCAAATTTCTGTTGACTAACTTGAGGAATCTTTCTCACTAAAAGGTTGTGCATACGTTGAAAAGAGCTCCCCTCTAACAGCTGACAGAAGCAACACTGAATGGTTCTGGACATTTGCTGTTATTTCACCCTCCATTTATGTCAAGTTAAACCAGTCATCTTTTCTTCACATTTTGAGAGCATGATAGAGAGCTTCCTCAAATCATGAAAATTCACTATGAAACTTTCTTTCCTTTGAACGGAAAATTAAATACCATTCTCTAAATGAATAAATCAGTCTTCAAATTTCATAGGAAAAGAAGAAACTATGTACCGTTTATTTCACAATTACACAACAAAAGACGTGAAGTTGCCATTTAAACAGATTGTGGAATTAAGCTTACTGTAATAGGAAATTATCTGATAGTGTGACTGACATTAGTTTAGTATCTCATGGATGGACTTGCACCCTTATAGTTATATCCCAAAGTAATCATGTTAAAAAGAAAAGCTTTAAGAGCAGCTTATCTTTCCCTTAGCAGCTCAGTGAATTATATACATTTACATCTGGAGGCAACATGACTTAAATATATGATTCTAAAAATCCTACCTGGTCATTTAGGATCTATTTTCAGATGTTGGTGTGTGTTTTGCTCAGTCCACCAAAGTCCCAAAGTCCGGACACAGGGTTGAAATACAAGCGTGAATCGTCTTCCCCATCATCCACCTGAAACAACATTCACAGACAGGGTCAAGGCTGTTCTTAATTAGATGAATGGTTGGTTCTAGTGAGACAATAAGTTTGGAGTTTGGTTCAAAAATATTCTAGGGTTTGTGTCAGGAAATGTACCAAAGTACTCAGCTGTTTGACATGTGTTGATATGTCAAGCAAGTATGTTGACAGAAAACACACACACACACACATATATATATAGACAGAAAACACACACACACACACACACACACACACACACACACACACACACACATATATATATATATATATATATATATATATATATATATATATATATATATATTCAAGCTTTTGAAAAGAGGATTTTCAGGTCTTGTTTGCCATTTTGTGTCTTGGCCCACCCAGTCACAGAAACTTACATGCACTGAATGTTGTGAACAAATAATACAGTCACTGATTTAGGTTTATCATAGATAAGATGGTCATTTGTCTCGGAGGAAGACTAGTAAGTGGCATCGTACGTGGAGGCATTGCAAGATGGCATGCCTCCTTTCTTTTGGTTTGAATAACACAGGAGGTGTCAGCAATCAATATAAAATAAATGCCATGAGTGGCCTATGATAGGCTTAGCAAACCTCTGGGAGCTTTGTCCCCCTAGACAAGAGCAGGGACACACAGTTTAATTTTTTTTTCTTTTTTACTGAGAGACTCACAGGCACAATTTATATTTGTAAGTGGACCTAAGATTGTGGAGAATTATGTACATTTTGTGGCTTTGCTGAGGCCAGATCCAGCAAAATTTAAAACTATGTACACATCTGTGAGGACATGGGCATTTTGTTTGCTGGGACAGATTTTTTTGTGCCACTGTTTATTGTGGAAAAACTCAGCATGAAAGATATCAATATATACACTGACAGTTTGGTCACCAATGGTAAGTTGGGCGGGAAAACATGGTGAAGCAAAACTGCCCAACAATCCAGGAGGACAACGGTGAATACATAGCTAACAACTTCAAGTCAAAACATTGGGGGCAGAAGCAGTGACACAAAAAGCGCTCCACCACCCATCATCCACAGACACGTTTAGACCTCAACATGCCATGGTACTGACTGACTCCATGAACTTGCTTCCGAAAGTGGAAAGATGAATGGGAAGCCCTGCTTGCCATAAAGTACTGCGGAAAGACTCAGATGGATGTATTGTCCAGGACATGCAGGTGTCAAAGGAAAGGAGAGAGCAGCGATGGTAGCAGATGGTACATGTAGGTGCGCGTGTCATGTATTCTATGAGCTGTAGTGGTGGAAAAAGGGAGGGGAAGGTGTGTGTGTATGTAAGTGTGTGTGTGTGTGTGTGTGTGTGTGTGTTTGTATATATGTGTGTGTTTGTGTCTGTGACGTCAACATAAATTATGACGTCAACTTAAAATGACATAGGTATCTACATGACGAAAATAATAATATTGACGAGAGGGAGAGCAAGAACTAACGGCCGAGGCTTTGGTGTGCAGCTTATTTTTATTTTGTTAAAATCGTCGTTTTTTCTCCGTAGTGATACTATGTGGAGAGGCTGACTTTTAAGTCAGTAGTGCGTCGATGTTCAATGTGTATGTGCGATACTTTGGATGACGGTACCCAGTGAAATATGTACCAGGAAACTGATTTGTATAAAATTGTTGTGAAGGCTGTGTCGCCGAGAAAGACTTAAAACTCTGCAAGAAAATTTACGTGCGCTAATTGTACCACCTCATGTGTGTCGGTGGGCTGGGTTTATTGATGTGAACATTGTAATATCAATACACGGAGAAGTTAGTTAGTTAATTTTTGTTTTAGATCAACTACACGTCGAATCGAAGTTTATTGTGTTCTATGGAACTTTGCTGAAATCGTGTTCGCCGGGGATTCAATGGTTTACTGTGCCTTGTGAATCTGCAGTTCTTCTTCTATGGATTGCTTTGCATTGTGGATCTGCGGTTCTTCTGCTATGGATTAATGTGCTTTGTGAATGTGAATCTGCGGTTCTTCTTCTGATAGTTCGACGTAATTTATTGTGCTTGCTGTGTGGAGAACAGGTTTCTTCTTCTTCGTCGTTCGTGTTTATGAATAGCCGTGCTTATTGTGTGGGGACCTTGGTTTCCTTCTTTACGTTCTTTTAGTGTTGTAGACTGTGGCTTGAGTACTGTAGAACCGAGTGTGTTGACTGTATATGTGAGACACTGTGGACGGCGCCGGCGAGATCTGTGAGTGATATCAAGATATGTAATATGAACGCTGATATCTGATAATTGAAGTTCCTATGTATTGATAGCTTGATCTATATGCTATATGTAGTGACATATGTTGATTTGTACCAGTTCACATGAATGTATATTTTGATGGTTCAGGCAGCATAATTACAAAGAAAAGAATTTAACTCGTCGTGTTGCCTGGCTATCCATGTGCGTATGGTGTGGGTGTGTGTAGGGACTAATTATTACACGCATCCAAACTTTTGAGAACGGGAGTCAGACAGCAAAACACGCACCGCACACCATCCGTAACATCTGCTGACCCTGAAGTTGAATTTCATTTGCTACTAAATTCAGTATTACCTTAGTGGCAGCATTTGTTTTGTGCCCTTATAATTGCCCCAGTTAAAAAGGATAGGTCACGTTCACAGACTTTCCTTTGGAACAATTAAGTTGCGTTGTATTGTAAATTTGTTTTGTTGTATGATTGTGTCTATTTTCTTTCCCGTCTCCAGCGTAACGGGGTATCTCCTTCTGTATAGTTTCTGGAGATACGAGGGCCTAGTTCCTAGTTCTCCCTTCCTTTGTGGGCTTTATTTTATTATCTTCAGTTACCCCTCTGATTATTTCTGTTTCTGTCTTTACTTGGGGATTGTGTTGCTTCTTCAGCATTCTTAGGGTTCTTTTCTCTTGAGTGCGTGAGCGTGTGAATGGCTGCCCTGAACCAGTTTAAAGAATTATTAGTTGTTTCATTTTGAATGCTTAGTGTGTGAAAAAAAAAAAAATAATAATATAATAACAACAACAATACATTGATTATATTCGTTATTACTCTAATGTCATTGCTTGATTTATACTTGTTGCTGAAAATTTGGCACTGATTACTGATTGTGTTTTTCTTTCTTCCCATATCCCTGAAATCCTGTTTCATTTTTTATATATTTTTTTGTTTGGTTGGGTTTGATAATACTTTGTCTTTTTTAAGAGTGATTGTCGTTAATGTTTGTTTGAAAAAAAAAAATCCTCGTTGGAATTCATATATTTAAGTGGACAAGGGTTTCAAACCTTTCTTGCTTGTGATAGCAGTTGTTTGTATTTGATCAAATAGTGTGTGTATCGGGCTTGACAGGACAGGACATTGTTTTCATATTTTTCATAATGGCACAGAAGGCTAAGGAAGAAAGTCCTGTTGTGTCCTCTATGGACGAGGACAAAGTTTTCGCTAAATATTTACAACGAGGTAAGGTATGTGGTCTGGAGGGACAGGCTCTGCTGGACTATGTTGACAAATGTATTGCCCAAGACATAGAAAGAGAAGAAAGAATTAGGATTAAAGAATTTCAGTTGAAGGAGGTACAAATGCAAGAGGAAACAAAAAGAATGAAGAGGAACAAAAAAATGCAAGAGGAAGAGGAAACAAAAATGCAAGAGGAAGAGGAAAAAAAAGCAAGAGGAAGAGGAAACAAAAAAATGCAAGAGGAAACAAAAAGAATGCAAGGAAGAAGAGGAAACAAAAAGAATGCATGAGGAAGAGGAAACAAAAAGAATGCAAGAGATAGAGGAAACTAAAAGAATACAGTTTCAAGTTACTTCTCAGCAGAGTGCGGTCTCAGGACAGGACAGTGAGAGTCAGGGTTCTGGTTTTCCCCAGGTTTAACCCCCCTCGCCCTACGTTTCCTAAGTTGCCCCCTTTTAAAGAAAGAACTGATGATATAGACAGTTACTTGTTTCGTTTTGAAACCCATGCTCGTTCCTTAGGTTGGTCAGAGGATTTGTGGGTCACATACCTATCAGCATTACTTGAGGGTTCCGCTTTAACTCTCTATCACAGTCTCGCTGAAAATATGTTGTGTCATACGAGCTTTTGAAAGAGAGCTTGCTGAAAAAATTTCAATGTACTCCGGATGGTTTTCGTAAACGTTTTCGTGAGGCTAAACCTAACTCAGATGAACCTTTCGAGACCTTTGCAGTTGAACTTAGGCGCTTGTTTGACCGTTGGGTCTCTTTGTCAAAAAGTGATAAGTCTTTTGAAGGTCTGGTGGATCTTATCTTGCGTGAGCAGTTTTTGGAGTGTGTCTCTAAGGACTTGGCTACTTTTCTGTGCGAAAAAGATGTGAAAACTTTTGATGAAATGATCAAGTCTGCAGAGTCATACAGACATGCTCATCCCACTAAGGTACTTTCTAGGAAAGCTGATGTAAACATTTTTTGCTTCTGTTGGATACAAAACTCCTGGTCAATTTGATAGAAATATGTATCCCTGTCAGTCTGATAGAACTCCATACTGTGATCAGTCTCTGACAGAGGAAACAGATACTCTACTTTTCAAAACAGTGGCCACTACTCTGGTTCCTCAGCTGATCATGAAAGTAACTTTGATGGTAGCTGTTATTTGTGGTCATCAGAGCTTTGGTTACTCAGCTGGTCGTGGAAATACCTTTGGCGGTAGCCATTATCGTGGTCGTGGCGCCCGTCATACTTCTGGCAGTAAGAGTTCCTCAGAAAGTGCTTCTGATCAGTTTGTAAGTGTTGTGTGTTTTTTTGTGTAAAAATGACAGGACATGTAGCTGCTAGATGCCCATGGAAGTCAGGTAGAAATCCCTGTAAAATTTGTAACCTTAGTCACCCAGATGAATGTCCTTTCATGGTTAGTAACTCCACTGTTGTTAAAAACTCAGCTGACAGCAAACAGTCCAGTGCTTGTTGTTCCGTTCTTGATACTCCTTTTGCTTGTCTAGCTGCTGGTGAGTTCACAGGCAAATTGCATTTGGAGTCTGGTTCTGTGAACGGCACTTTGAGTTCTGTTCTGCGTGATACTGGTGCTACCATTTGTGGCGTTCGCAAGCGGTTAGTTTCTGACAGTCAGATGTTAGGAACCACAGTGAAGTGTGTTTCTTTTGGTGGTCGTGTGGATGAGTTTCCACTGGCTACAGTTTCAGTCAGTTGTCCTTATTTGTGGGCGATTTAACTTGTTGTGTCTTGGATAGCCCTGTCGCAGATCTCATTGTGGGTAATAATGTACCTGGAGTTTCTGTGAGTGGTGAGTTTAGTGATGTATCTGGTGAACCTTCTCTCTTTAGCCGCCGTTACGAGGGCTAGAGATAAGCATGTTGGGGGCAAAAAGCCTTTGTGTCAGATCCCAGATGATCTGAACATTTCCCATTCTGATCTTGTTCAGAAACAGACGGATGAGTCATTGAAGTCTTACTTTCAGTTAGCATCTTCTGATGTTTCCGCTGCGTCTACTTCTGATGATGTTGTATCGACAGTCTTTCTTTCACAAGGTACTTCAGTGCCTGGGTCATAGATAGCACCTTTGGCTTGTGAGCAGGAACAGCTTTCTCTTGAGTGTTCTACAGGAGTTGGTCTTTTTGAGGATCCCTCTCCGGAGTCTGTTTGTACTGTTCGTAAAGTGGTTCGTACAGTTGGTGTCGTCCAGGACTGTGATGACGCTTTAACTGTTCCGATGGCGTCTTCTATGCCAGATGAAGATGTTCGTTCTGTACAGTTTGACTGTACTTTGTCTGACAAAAGTACCAGGGAGTTGCGTGTAATACTTGACAATTTTCAGGACATTTTGATTCCCAAACAAGGTTCTTTCTCAGGTGATGTATTATTACAGATCCCTCTTACAACAGATGTCCCCTGTTAGAAGGAACTGTTGTGTGAAAAAGACTGTTGAGAGAGAGACTGGTATCATGCTGGATCTTGGTTTCATTGAGCCATTGAATAGTCCGTATGCATCTCCAGTTGTGTTCGTCGTCAGGAAGAAAGATGCACGTGTCGTTTCTGCGTTGATTTCAGGTCTATTTTTTGGACTTCTGAGTGTGTTGAAACTTTGAGGAAGATTCAGGGAATCTTGTCTTCTGCACCTGTGTGTTGTTACCTACATTGGGTAATCCTTTTATTCTTAGGACTGATGCTAGTTCTGTTGGTTTGGGTGCTGTATTGCTCCGAGAGAATGATGATGTTCTTCACTCCGTCGTGTTTGCTTGTCGAAAGTTGTTGAATCGTGAGAAGGCGTACAATATCTTTGAGCGGGAATGTTTAACCATTGTCTCTACCCCGTGGGGGTATGGAGAGGCTGACCGAGTGGTCAGTAGTTATGTGTAGTCTCTACCCTGTGTGGGTATGGAGAGGCTGTCCGTGAGGTCAGCAACAAGCTAGCATGTCAAAGGGATTCAGAGTTCGTTGGGACGACAACTTGTGTTCTTCTGTTGTGTAGGAGTTCATGGAAGGATTCCGTGACCTGCTTCCATGAGCGGCTTCTTTTTCCGTCATGTCGATGTATGATTTCTGGGTTTGTGTATTCTGCTGCTGTTTGTTTACTTCTTCTTCAAAAAACAATTCGGTCATCGTTTTTTGTTTGGAGAGGGGTATTATTGTGACGTCAACGTAAATTATGACGTCAACTTAAAATGACATAGGTATCTACATACATGACGAAAATAATAATATTGACGAGAGGGAGAGCAAGAACTAACGGCCGAGGCTTTGGTGTGCAGCTTATTTTTATTTTGTTAAATTCGTCGTTTTCTCCGTAGTGATACTATGTGGAGAGGCTGACTTTTAAGTCAGTAGTGCGTCAATGTTCAATGTGTATGTGCGATACTTTGGATGACGGTACCAGTGAAATATGTACCAGGAAACTGATTTGTTATAAAATTGTTGTGAAGGCTGTGTCGCCGAGAAAGACTTAAAACTCTGCAAGAAAATTTACGTGCGCTAATTGTACCACCTCATGTGTGTCGGTGGGCTGGGTTTATTGATGTGAACATTGTAATATCAATACACGATGAAGTTAGTTAATTTTTGTTTTAGATCAACTACACGTCGAATCGAAGTTTATTGTGTTCTATGGAACTTTGCTGAAATCGTGTTCGCCGGGGATTCAATGGTTTACTGTGCCTTGTGAATCTGCAGTTCTTCTTCTATGGATTGCTTTGCATTGTGGATCTGCGGTTCTTCTGCTACGGATTAATGTGCTTTGTGAATGTGAATCTGCGGTTCTTCTTCTGATAGTTCGACGTAATTTATTGTGCTTGCTGTGTGGAGAACAGGTTTCTTTCTTCTTCGTCGTCGTTCGTGTTTATGAATAGCCGTGCTTATTGTGTGGGGACCTTGGTTATCCTTCTTTACGTTCTTTTTAGTGTTGTAAACTGTGGCTTGAGTACTGTAGAAACCGAGTGTGTTGACTGTATATGTGAGACACTGTGGACGGCGCCGGCGAGATCTGTGAGTGATATCAAGATATGTAATATGAACGCTGATATCTGATAATTGAAGTTCCTATGTATTGATAGCTTGATCTATATGCTATGTAGTGACATATGTTGATTTGTACCAGTTCACATGAATGTATATTTTGATGGTTCAGGCAGCATAATTACAAAGAAAAGAATTTAACTCGTGTGTTGCCTGGCTATCCATGTGCGTATGGTGTGGGTGTGTGTAGGGACTAATTATTACACGCATCCAACTTTTGAGAACGGGAGTCAGACAGCAAAACACGCACCGCACACCATCCGTAACAGTGTCTGTGAGATAAAGAAGTTGTGGTATGTTTATTTGTTTATTATTTCTTTAATGTTCTCGTGTAATATGCTTTATGTTACTTTTTAGTGCTATTATAATTACTGTTTCTTTTTATTTATTTTCTTATTACTGTTACATTTACTTACTACTACCACTACTACTACTACTTTCATTATCATTATTTTTGTTAGCACATTCATTTCAGTTAGTATCATATTCATCACTATTTTTGATTTTAAGGTTCACAATCACCATGATCAATTATTACTGATCATCAAATAGCTATGTCATCTTCTGAACATTTGTTCCCCTCAAATAATCAAATGTACACACACACACACACACACACACACACACACACACACACACACACATGCATGTGCACACATACATGCACACACATATTTGGGTGTGTGTACGCCCATATACACAGGCATATATGTACACACAAGCAAGAGCATGCCCGCCCAAGCCTACAGATCATGCACATATATACATGCACATGCAAGCACACACTCGCACATACACACATAGGCCTGTGCCCGCCCATTCTATCACCCACACATCCACACAAATGTGCACATGCATGCAAACTCACACATACAGTGATAACAGAGGAACTGATAATGTAAGCCAGGTACTCGAGGTATAACCAACATGTTTGCTAATGTGCAGGTCAGACATCGACTATAAAGTTATATCCATGAGATCCCCGTCTTAAATCCTTTCATCACAGTCATTAATTCATTTATCCACCAGCTCTAAATCCTATGTGGTGTGATCTTGAAACTTAGCAGATATGGCTAAGCGTGTATGGACTAGTCCGCATGCAGTCACACCTTGATGAAATTGAAAGTGAAACTATGAATCTACCTTAACTTTCACGACAAACCTCACCTGATTATCATCTTCAGTGTTCTGTGCATTTGCTGAATCACCAGGAACATCACCATCACCTTCCCCTTCGGTCCCATCTGATTGACGAGCAAATCTCCTCCACATCTCATCATAAGCACGGAAGACACTGAGATGAGGGCAAAGGGTGCGATCTTCCTGCACTGACCACAGTCTCTTCACAGAGCATTTGCTGCCACTTTGGGCGGCACACTGGCTTGATTGGCACGACACAAATGACCCGTGTCTACTAAGGTGTACAAAGTGAAGAACGTCGTTTGATCCTCGGACAGAGAATTTCACTGGTCCTCCACTAGATGACCCCACAAGCACCACTCGGATGTTGGTTTGAAGACCCTGCTTTCCTGCAGTTTGTATTCCAACCTTGTTGCTGGAGACCATTCTCTGCAGGAGTTCATTCTCTGTATGATGGGCACAACCTCTTCCTTCAGAAAGCGACAATGTAGACAAGTAACATTGGCCAGCATGTTATCGCTGAGGTCACCCACTGACTGGAGCAGTCTGTACGTCTCACAGGAACACTGAAAGGAACCGTTGTATATTTCAGTCTGCACAAACTCTAGCGGCTGAAACACCCCCAGACTGTGCATTGTAGGAGTTCATGACAAAGACGTCTCTGTCAGGCGTGTGGATCCTCCACAGTATCTGCCCCGAGTCAAGGAGACTGGTGGAGTAAGCCTGGTATTCAGTCAATTCTAATGAGGACATGTTGCCTGCAGATGCGTCTCCAGATATTCCAGATTTGCGTCTGATCTGTTTGGGGTGGACTTCCTAGAGCGGGCTGAATACTGCCTCTTTTTGGGGTGGGACAGGTGGCTGCTCCACTGGCTGAGGACCACTCCCCTCATCAGGAGGGTCAGAGCTGTTGTCTATATTGTTAGTCGTACTGCCTGCAACAACATATGGCAACAGCTTCTCCACTTCTGTGTTGTCTTCTCTTGTCAGGAAATAAATCAGCCTGTTTCTTAACGACACAGGGAGCAAGTGGTTGTCTTTGTCCCCACAGCTGAAATGTTGCACCAGACACGGACCACTGGTCATCAACTGGCCCTTACCTCTGTAGGCCACAGGCAGTTTCATGGCTGGGTTGTTGGACAAAGAGCTCAGAGCTTCCAGCTGGGTCTGCAGACTTGGGTCTGACAACAAGTCTCTCTTCAGAAACTCCTCCTGACGTCTGGGTACTGTCCCTTGCAGACGAAAGTTGTGAAGAGTCCTTTCCACCATCTCCTTCTCTGCCACACCAAAGGAATGGAAATATCTGCAACCCAAAATTAGATGAGGCATTCAGCTCAAAAACCCATGCTAAACACTCACTGTGCACAAACAAGCAGACAGACATACATACAAACTGAAGGCAAAGAACAGAGGGATGGAGTGGGAAGCTGATGGGGAACAGAGCAAGTGGCTGACAGAGTTTGGAAAGGGGAGAATGCAGAAAAAGAAGGAAAGTCAGTGTGTAGTTATAAACAGATGAAGAGCATGCTGAAGATTCTCTCTATACTGTCCCACAATTATCACGTCTAGAGGGTGTGGGTATTAAACCTGAATATCACTAAAAGGAATTTTCTCTCTGAATGAAGCTGATGTACTTCACATGTATACCTCAACAAATTTGAACAATGCATTTTGTCAATGAAAGATCCTAATCCAAGGCCAAACTACACAGTCTTGTTTTACTATGTTTCTCCAGGAAATAAACAAATTCATTTTCTCTGGCGACTTAAACTGACATTACCCTTCATCACTGTCTGGTGCATAATGCACAGAATACTTCTTAACTCCCTTTATTCACATCTACACTTCTTTCCATAATGCTGAATCTGCTCTGTAAGAAAGTTGTGTCAACATTTATTAGTATTCTGGTGTTTCTTGTGAGTTGCACTGTTGAGGATATCCGACCATTGTCATCTATCGAACCTGGTAATAGTGTGTTCTTGAGCACTGCTCCACTAATTCAAAACTTTTTTTTTTAACAGTTTTCAAATATTCAAAAATCCATACTTTTGGCAAGTTTTGCTCTGTTTCTGTTATGAAGTCACAAACATTTTTTTTGCGCCACTATGTAACCTTTTAACTTACGAGCCACCCTGTTCAGCCCATCTGCCATACTCAATGTACCTCTTGATCTGCCACTCTTGACTGACCCTACACCCCATTTCTGTACGTGGAGACTGGAAAGCTTTGGGCGTTAAGATGCACCGTTTGTGGACAGTGGTGTTTTTGCCAAAGTTGCTGCCAATAAGTATCTGTTTCGAGTCACCTCTATACAAAATTGAAAGAACATATTTCTTTTTGTTCATGCTGAGTACGACAATTGATAGCAATAGGTGACTCCATTCAACACAATAACAGACGATTCAGCAGCCTAAACATTGCTGAATCAATACTGACAGCTGAGAAAGCCATGTAGACTATGCAGGTCCACTTGCACCCATTACAAACTTCAGAGACAGTGTATGCAAGGACCTGTTGGCTCTACAATTATGGATGTATTCTGTATTTACTGGAAAGGGACATGTGACCACAATGGTTTGTTATTAACATATCCAACACAAAAAACAGTTTCATTCATCCATTTGAGTGCGAAAAAATGAACAATCACCTCACATCTGCTGGTGAAGGATAAATGCTGTCGCTACAATACAAGTCACCTCTGGATTTCCAACAAGGCATATGCATCAAAGTCATGAAGTTACCTTCACATCTGCATGCGGCCTTGGATCCCCCTGTACTAGATGATCCCCCCCCCCCCCCCCCCCCCACCCACCTCCTCCCCTTCCCAGCCTTACAGAGCTTGGTCGGGGGAAACAAACATTGATCCACCAACAATGGGACAAGCCAGTGTCACTGTACCTGTCATCACGATGACCATCAGTGTTCCCCCTCTTGACCAGAAGCAGGATGCCTCCTTGAAGACATGTTCCTTCAGAGGCCTTCGTCTGAAGGTTTTCTAAGTGGGGCTTGATCAGCTGCAAGTGATGTTTGAACCTTTCCGTGTACCGATAAATAGCATGTGCATCACCTGAAATGTATACACACATTTTTTCTAATCTGCATTCATGCCACCGCAGGAATATAAAACACGATGAAATGAAATTCAGTTTGATAATCTACAGCATGTAGTCCAGCTGACCACACTGCCACAAATGGCTGGCAACACAGATAAAAGAAAGCAGTTCTGTCAGGGAACAAAGCCCCCATTACATCTGTTTACAAAACACATTAACAATACAGTGATTCAACTATTAATACCTTTACTGCAAACAACATTGACTGCATCACCTCTCTGACTGACTTATCACTCCAAGCTCACAGAAAAGCCATGAAAGAAAATCAGAAGACATGTTAACACACAGAAAACAAAATGACAACAACAAACTGAGTGTCCATCCGATGTTTAAAAGCTTATTACCTATTTCCTGGATTTCAATAGCAATACTACCAAGTGATATCTTAACATGAGAAAGATGTACTGATCTAGACAAAAAGAGGTGAATGGACCCCAAACAAACCACAGACAACAGTAGAGGAAGATAAAAAGGCAGAGTCAAAGAGAGTGTCAGAAAATGAGAAATTCCAATCACACAATTACCAGGTGGGATTGCAAACCAATAAATGTTTGAAGAAAATAGCATATCATGTTTACACAAAGTATTTCAAATCTAGTTTCTCAGCTTGGGGCAGCATGTTATCAAACACTGTATTACACAAATTTTTGAATAAAAAAAAAATGTACACCAGAAAATATATGCTAGTTCAACAGGAAATGATAATTCAGTGAGAAACGGACTTCTGCTGCCACACTCACTGACAATGGTCCCATTAATTTATAGGACAATATTGATCAATCATACTTTACATCAACACAACTACCTGATTTTTTTCGCTTCTGAGACAACACCTTGTGTCTTTCCTCCAGTCGAGTGGTAGTTTCCCTGATGTCTGCCCTGGGAGTACAGCTCATACAGCAACAACCCATTGCTACTGCAGGCTGTTTTTAATATCGCCAGGCATCTCTCATCAACTGAAACACCTGTGCAAAGGAAGATTCTTACATTAATGAAAAGTGAATACAAATAACAAAAAACAAAGAAGTAAAAAGCTTTATCGACCTACCTGCACAGAAAAGGATGATTAGATACATAAATTTGTGACTTGAAATACACCCAGATGACACTGCTCTTCACTTTAATGGTCACTTCGACTGCAAAGTGTTTACTTTTATATGATACACAAATTAACCAAAACATATATCAAACATGATAAGCAGTAAACAGTAAACAAGTGGGGTAGTTTTTGCTCCCATAAGGAAACCTAACACAGAGTAACTTTTATTCAAGACTGACACAGCCTTTTAAACTTGAATAAAGTCAGACAAATACAAATACAAAGACAACAATCTAATAGTTGGGGGGGGGGGGGGGGGGGGGGGGGGGGGGGGGGGGGGGGGGGGGGGGGGGGGGGGGGGGGGGGGGGAGCGCAGGCCAACAACTAAATTGTATTCATAGTAATGACTTGGCAAAACTTTGGACTTAACCCCTTCACTGCCACAGTATAACAGCACATTTGAAAATCTGTATGCCAAGATAAAATTCAGCTTTTTGGGGTAGGTTCAATAAAATGGTTGCTACTCACTTATTTCTTGACAGATCTCTCTGATGTTTTGTATGTTTTGTTGCTATACATTTGTCTTCAATGTCCTGTCAAAATGACTTGATTATGCTGATAATTAGTATAACAGAATTTGACATAATTATAAAACTTTTACAAAAAATAACAGTTTTCGAGTATACACAAACACATTGCACCAAAATCAAATGAGTCAAAACACTGTAAAAAGTGGTCTTGCTATTTATTCAACATCAGCACTAACACATGACAGTCATATAAATCCCAAGGAATCTTGTTCTTGATGACAATCTGCTCATAATTGGGGGTACTATCTTTTAGGTAAAAAGGGGCATAATCATGCTTTTCATGGTATGTTCACTAACATCTATATTACTCATCCATTTATTGAGTTATTTGTTAGATTGTTTGTGGATTACTTCCTTAGACCCTTGTCTACAATTTCACATCATTCTCATTTGATTTTGTGGGCAATAATGATGGTTCACACTAATAACATATGATAAAAACAGTTTTTGTTTTGTTTTCAGTTTGAGAATTTTACAAAAAATCACCACATAAAAAGCTCACTAAACACAGCAAAAATACCTTTTGTTGTTTGCTCAACAACATTACAAACACCTGGGAGTCATATTGTTGTCAATAAATGTCCCTCTGTGTAACAATCTGTATGTTACTGGGGGTACCCCAGTTCTACTAGAAAGGGGCATGATTTTACTATTTGGGGTAGGTTCAGTACCTCAATCACTGTTTATTTATTTATTGACATATGACTTAGATTTTATGACTTCTCTTTACTTTTACATAAAGGTATGATGCTACAGTAATAATGTGATTTTGTTAGCCATTTGGGGGGGGGGGGGGGGGGGGTCAGGGGGTGGACATGGATATAACGGATGGGGGTTTTACAAAAAAAAGAAAAGTTTCTGAAAACATACACATGTTACAAAACAAAAAACCTGTAAAACAGTGACAAAAAAATTCTGTTAATGTTTACACAACATCACTGTAAGTGTAAGTACACAGTGTGGTCCAAACTGTTATAGCGTAATACATACTGGCAAATGTTCAAACTGACAACAATGGAAAAAAAAAGTCTGAAGAAACAAATAAGCAATTGCTTGTTTAAAAAAAAAGCCCCCCCCCCCCCCCCCCCCCCCCCCCCCCCCCCCCCCACACACACACACACACACACAGAGTATCCGTGCTGCTCACATAAAACACTGTAGGAACTGTGTTGAGTTTCTAAACATATTGTACTCACATTACTGCCACGCTGTTCTATAGGAATCCAGCACTTGCGGTACTAAACTTCATAGGCTTGGACATAATCCTCAGGTTGTCTGCAGTCCCTGCTTCATAACTTTAGGGGATGGTGTTCTTTTTTTTTGTTTGTCCAAATTGTGGTTCAAAGAAACACACAAGGGATTCATTTTGTACTCCACTTGCAGTTCCTTCACTGATGGCACTCTGTCTGGTCACAGCATTCACAAAATAGTGAACACACGCATGGGTGAGAAAAAAACCCCTGTAGAATGGAAAACTAAGAACACAAAAAAGCAGAAGAGAATGAAATGTACAACTAAGAAAAAAAAAAAAAGGAAAACCGACAGAGATGATCTTATTCCCAATACACAAAATTGGTGTAATAGTCCATGAAACACTGGCCTAAGCACAATCCAGGCTTGGAGGGGCAGAAGGGGCAATAGTAGCGGGACTCCTTCTGCACGTTGAGTTTCTTGGTACAAACTCGACATTTCTTGGTAGGGGCAGCCTTGTTTGGGTGTCGGTGGCAGTGGGAACAAAAAGTGGTTAGCACCCATCCTCACCTCATCATCTGTTTTGCCCTCTTCCACAGCAGGCACCTGGTCTGGCCAAATCAAGAAGTGATGACACTCTCCATAAAACCTAAGAAAGTTTTACAGGAGTCATCACCTCTTGACTTCTAAAAAATAAAGGCATTGCAGGCTGCAACCTGCAGAAAATGGAAAAATAATTTCTTTCGTCCATTTCATCGACTTGTGGGTGCAGTCATATGGGTGAAGCAGCTGGTCTTGTTTGTCGACCCCACCCATATTCCTGTTGTACTGTGATGAAACGGACGGACGCATGTTGATACCCCGTCGTCCCCGGTCTCGAATCAGTGCCTCAGTGTGGCCGTGCACAGAGGACAGCAGGTGCACCACTTTTGTGCTGTGGTACTTTGTGGCTATGATCTTGTTGTCACCACAAAGAGCAGCTGATGATCCGGGGCCCAGCTTCACTCCACATAGCTCCTCTGGAATACGCCGGTTTCCCGGGACGGTGCCGCAGGCCAAGGGTTTCCTTTCCAGGAGGTAGAGGTACAGCCTCAGACTACTGTACCAGTTGTCCGTGTAGACATGGTAGCCCTTTTCCAGGAGAGGGGCTACCAGGTACAGCACCATTTTCTCACTGGCAGAGAGAGTTTGGTTGTCTGCATTTACAGACTCCAGGACAGGCTGCACCTCATTGATGGGGTCCTCCCTTCCAGCATACGCTTTGAAGCGGTAGCAGTAGCCACCACTTCCCTTGACACCGCCGTCAGACTCACAGCAAAGGTAGATTTTTTATTCCAAACCGGGCACGTTTCAAGGGTATGTATTGACGAAATATCAATCTACCCTTCCAAAGAAGTAGACTTTCGTCAACACACACCGCTTGCCGGGGCTCGTACACTTCCTGGAATTTCTCATGCAGATGATCCAGAATGGGTCGAATCTTGTAGAGCTGGTCGTTCCCTGGATCACCTTGCACTGGCATGCCTGCATTGTCGTTGAAATGCAGAAACTGAAGAAGAATCTGAAATACAGAATAAATATTCAAGATCAGTAAACAGACCCACAACTGGGTGCACACACCAGATTGGTACAAAAAAAGTGCTTTTGTGTTTTACAAAATACACTTGTATGGAAATCTTGCGTACAGAAATGAATAATGCTTGTGCACAACTGGGCACACACACACAAACACACACACACACACACACACACATACTCACACACACACACACACACACACACACACACACACACACACACACACACACACATTTATATAAACACAAAACAGTATCACACACACATGAATATAAAATCACCACACTGGTGCAAAAAAAAGTGCTTTTCTGGTTTTCAAAATGAACAAACTTGTATGGAAAACTTGCACACAGAAATAAATAATGCTTATGCACACATGTGCGCACACACATGCACACCAACACACATGCACACACACATACACACACACACACACACACACACACTCACACACACACAGAGTCCCACCTATCCATACAGTTATTATTTCCTAAACATGTACTTTCAATAAGAAACAGGGCAAAGAAGAGAAATATGGGAAAATGAATAGTGGAGAGATGATGAAGAATCAAGCAGTAGAAAAAAAAAGAAGAAAACTAGAGCTACTTGCCTGGAATCGGTTTCTGGTTATGACAGAACTGAAGACTGGAACTCTGTACAGCACCTTTTTCGTCCAGTACAATTCAATGGAAGGCAGGCGCACAATCCCCATAAGTAGAACAAGGCCCAGAAACTTCCTCATTTCTGTACCATCCACTTTCTCCCACTTGTTGGCCCTTGAAAATGCTGGAAGATTGGGGTGTGCTTCCAGAAACTGGTCAGCATACAGGTTTGTTTGAACAACCAGATGGTTCACAAGATCGGCAAAAAATAATTCTAAATAGTCAACAGGACGAAAAAATTAGCACAGTTGACTTTGACCCCTGGATTTCAGTAAAAACTACATCAGGGTTGGGGACCTGTGCATCAGCATCTCTCCACTCTCTGATCAGCTGTTGCTGACCATGCCCCATGCCATGCCCCCGGCCGCTTCTACGGGACCCTCGCTGTCGTCCTGAGCCCCTGCCATGTCCATGACCCCGTCTCCTTCATCCGGGAGGGGGTGCAGTACTCGTTGATGGCACTGGATCCGCCATTTCTGCTTCGTCACCCTCGCTAGCATCGCTTTCCTCACTGCTATCACGCGGAACGAACAAAGGATCGACGTCATCACCCGCACCTATCTCCGATAAAAGTGGATGGTGCTGATTCCCATCCGTCGCTCCTCCTCATCACTAATATCGGAATCCGACCCTCCAAGGTCTTCTTCACCACTGTCTTCGTCGTTTAGAATTTCATCTAAGACATCAAGCGTGGTATATCACTTGAAAACAGGACGACTCGACGATGTGCTAGGTCGCGCTGCCATGTTGAGTATGCTAATCAGCTCTGACCTCTCAACTCGTAATTCGCATAACCCTATGGTCAGCGAACGGTCACGTGAAGGGCAAGGGCCGTTGCTCTGACATCAGTAGATGAGGTGAAAAACATTTTACACGGTCGTCTCCCATTTAGATTTTTCTGCTTTCTGTGACGAAGTTAGGACGTGAGGTGCCCGTCCGGGGCGTAGCGATTTTTGGTTTTCACGACATGCGTTATTCGTCTCAGGCAGGGAACGGGTTAAGGAGGGGGAAGAGGGGTGGGAGGTTGAAGATGGAGAAACTGGGAACATGAAATTTAGAAAATATATACAGATATGAAAACTCTTCACTAGCTGCATAAGGGAACCATCGCAATCCTTTTTGAAGTCAGATATATTTGTATCGCCTGCTCCGAGGCCTTTCGTCCGCTGGTCGGAACTCATCAGGGAGACACAGCTGGTTGTATTTGCGTTCCTGGCGTCAAACAGAGACACACCACAGTCCATAATACCGTGGTGTTCTTACCACCAAGGTGCAAAAAAGAATCCAATAGCACCCCCGAAGCAGCCAGTGAAGGGTAGTAAATGAAACCAAACGAAAGTGTGAGGAGGAGGAAGAAAAGTTGCTGAAAAACTAAAGATATTATGCAAATAGAATAAAATGTAGGGGGCAATCTTTGAGCCTATGCTTGAGGATCCATCCAAGGATGCAATAAGGCTGTGCCAGTCTTGAATAAAGTTACTCTGTGTTAGGTTTCCTTATGGGAGCAAAAAAACTACCCCACTTGTTTACCGTTTATCGTTTACTGTTCCCTGCCTCATTTCATTTCCAATTTTCTTTTATGATAAGCAGTAGATATTCACTTTCATAACCACTTGCTTACTGTTTTAGTCAAAGCAGTGAATGTTAAGTCTTATAACATTTTGATGGCTGTTTGCCCGAGTAATATCATCTTTTCAAGTGACCTCAACAATTCAACTCTGATCTACATGGGCTGGCTTCGGTGTCTTTTCACCAGGTTTTCTTTCCCTTTGGGGCTCTCAGGATTTTTTACCCTTGCCTTGTCCTCAGTACATTCACTCAGTTGTTGTTTTCCCCTTTTAGGTCTCGGTATTCATCAACCTTTGGCCTTAGTATCTTTTCACTCTTAGTATCTTTGCAACTAGATCTTTTCACAGCTTTTATTTTCCCCTTTGAAGTCAGAATTGATGAGCCTATACTTTGTTTCTGTATCTTTTCACTGTCCTTTCTTGTAACTGTGTCTAAGGATTAAATCATCTTTTTTTTTCCTCTTTTTTTTTTTTTTTTGATGGAGAAAGGGGAAAGGGAGGCAAATGGTGAGCAGCAGAGAGAAAAGAAGTGAGGTGGTTAAGAGTTACAGCCAGAGATGAAGTAAAGGTGAAGGCTTATAGATGATGGAGCTTTTAGACACTTGGGCAATGGCTTAATTCAGTTTCTGTTCAAGGGTCACCTTCGAAGCAGCCCGTCTCAATAATCCTGGCAATTTTGTGTTCACCACAGGCGTAAAATGTGGTGTAGAAAAGTCCCTGGCATGCGTCGCCACTTCCAAACTCCAACAGGGCTTTCTCCAGCTTGGGAAGAAGTATCTTTTCTTTTCTGATGATGCCGTCCGTAAACATGGCTTCTTCATGGTTCCTGATCAGCTCCATACCCGCCACACAGCGTAGGAGCTTTTCTTTCACTTGTTCATCTGAACACAGACAGACAGCATGGACGGAGGCGGGGGAGGGTGGCAGGAAGTGAGGATGTGGGACGTCATCAACTGAATCTGATTTTCAACATCACCAAGCCATCCAAAAAGCAAAACGTATGAACATGGAAGCAATCATATGACTTTTGATCTTGAAACTGAATTCATTTTGCACCTGCTCAACTGTTTTCATTTTAAAAAAATAAATATTCGTCATTATAATGTTGCTAGAAAGTTAGCACACTGCTCAGAACTATGTAAGGTTGTCACCACATGACAGAGAAAAGCCACTCAGGTCTGTCATGAAAAGTACCCAGCACAGACATGACTGCCCCTAGATCATTCTATCAGGAACACATGATGTAAACATCAGGAACAATCTGCAGTTTTCTAGACTTTTTAGGAACATACTACATTCTTACATCTGTTATGCTGTGCAGATGTACACACATGCATTTGAACTCCTACATCATCATGGCCACCATGACTGAGGACTATGCACATGTACAGATTGTGCACCAGCTCAAGTTTTCCCCTTTCAGTCATGGTTATAAACACTGCTGCTCTTCATCATATTCATTCCTGTAGGTCTGGCAGTATTGTTTTTTTTGTTGCTGTTGTTGTTTTCCAAACAGTGGGATTTGCTGTCATCTCCATCATCCATCTAACATATTCTGATCTGCATGTTACAACTAGCCACCTTTTCATGGCTTTCTCTAGACTCTTTAATGGCTTGTTATGGACTTACACACATGCTCACAGTGATTAAATTACAACTTCCAAATATCTATCGGTTTGTCCAAATGGGGGTCACTCTTTTTTTTTTTTCAGTAACACACATGGTCTACAGCTATAATGTCTAGTACAGTCACTGATTTTCACATTTTTCCAGCAACAACGACCATACTCCAGGACAGTAGGGTCTGCCAACTTTTCACCATGTTCATTAGACAACAATTCATGACATATCCCCTTTGTGTAGGTAATATCATTCTTCACAGCATGTGAAGCTGGGCTGTGCTGATTCTCCCAGCTATCCCATTTTCTCCATTATACCGAGATATCAAATAAGTTGAAAATCTATTAAAATGTGTTTTTACAATTAAAAAATGACCATCAAAAGTAAAGATCCTATTGGCTAATAGACTAAGCCATACTATTATTCAGAATATCATTATGTAGTAGTCAGACTGAAACAAACAGCAGAGCTGTAATGTCATAAACAGAAACAAAAGTGAAAAAGATTATAAGACATTCAGAACAAAGACAGATGAATGGGCCATGAGAGCAGAAAAAAAAAAACACCTGACAGCCAAGAAAGATAAAATGCTGAGTCAAAGACAGGACACACTCTAGCACAGAATTTCTATGCATGGATAACATGTGTTTTTTCAGACAGCCCCAGACATGAACAATGATCACACCAGTAGTTCTTAAAACTTGTAAGGCACAACTGACAAAGGCAGGTGGCTCAAACTAAATTAGCTGCCTGGTCATAGCAACTGATGTAAAAGCAGCACCAGTAGCCCATGTCTTTTGATGCTATTTCATCATTGTCGATAAATATTGTTCATTACTGGTAAATACCAATCCTTTATGGGGAGCATGATTTTGGGTTCACATTAGAAATGGATTTCTGTACATTCTTAAGATTTAAATGTCCACAAACAACACCCCGATCCCTCCCTCCCCTCCCCCCCCCCCCCAAAAAAAAGGTCTGGAGGCAAGTTTTTTAAAGACATTTCGTGCTGAGGGTTACTGCCACACAATGGGTCACAGAAAATGCATGTTGTCAAAGACATTTCAAATGGGACTGAGGCATCTGTACGTACTTTCCTTTCCACTACGGGCATAGTCGTGTTCAGCTTGGTCTGGTTCAAGATCAGTCTGACTGGACGTTGGTTCCTGGACTTCCACAGACATCTGGGAAACAAGTAAATAAGCTATGACAATGAGATTCTGATATCCATGCAAGCTTACTGTTGCAGTCTAACTTTCTCTCCCTCCTACACACATACATGGCTGCCACATGACCCTAACTGGGCCAAAGAACCAATGAAAACTTGTTCTCAGAATTTTTCTGACCTGAAAAAGGATTGTCTACATTTTCCAGGCCAGAGAGTATGAGTGAGGGTAAAGGCAAGAGAGCATGGGAGGGTGAGGATTCAATCTTCAAAAGGTTTTAAAAGCAGCTGGTGGCAAGTGGGAAGGCACTGGATGATAATGTGCTTGATTTTCTTAATCTTGATTATTACATCAATCTGACCTAAGACCCCTTCCCCTTGCTTTTCACTCCCATCTTGTGAGCTGAAATACCTTTGGTCTCACTCACTTCATTTATCAATGTTGTCCTTCCCAGCGACATACCAAACTACAGAGTACAAAGAGGAACCTGCGATAGGAAAGACAGTTTGATGACATTAACATCAGGTTTTGACTCATCCACCCACTGGGACTGCTTTTTACTGCAAACAAGTCAAACAGTTCTCCAGTTTTTACAAGCTAAGAATACCTTGGCCTTCAAAAGGATAATACTGACAGTAGTTTGCCAATCACCGGCAGCTCAACTCAAAAGCTATTTAATCTATTTTTATAAACCTCATTTCCAGCTTGCTCCTGAAAAGTGGCACCACTATACAGTTTGAAAAGCCAGAGGAAATTTTTTTCCGAGCCTGAGTTGATCAGCACAAAATTTTGCTGGACCTAAAGGTAATTTTCAGATTTTGTTATATGGGCCATAAGACTCAAAAGTAGCATCCCTGCACACAATTACAGGCGTGCATTCAGTATCACACATTTTTTTCAAATGATAACGATTAAAGGGAGTGATACAACATGCTTAAAATACACTCTGTAGTCCATTACATGTTATACAGTTTCAATTTACTCAAGGAGACCTCACTGCATACGAAATAGTCCATATATATATACTACACACATATCTGCTAAATTTCGATACCACACTGCACATGTTTTAAAGCTGACAGATGAATTAACTGATGACTGAAATGAGAGAATTTAAGAAGAGTCTCATGGCTATGATAGCAGATGTCTCACTAGCGCATTAGTCCAACATGCTAGTCAGACCTTGTGTACCTTTCTTACGTAGTTTGGGCTTATGTGAGAATGCTCCTGCATGCATGTATGTGCACATGTCTGTGTGCATGTATGTGTGTTCTTATGTGTACCTGTGTATATGGGCATCCATTATGTGTGTGTGTGTGTGTGTGTGTGTGTGTGTGTGTGTGTGTGTGTGTGTGTGTGTGTGTGTGTGTGTGTGTGTGTGTGTGTGTGTGTGTGTTGTTTTCTGTTTGTGTGTGAACGCATATATGTATGCTCACGTCTGTACATGTGGGTTTTGCATGACACTGTGTTCTGACACTACATAAGTATATTACACATTTTTGTGTCATCAGCAAATAGTTTGTATATGTTTTTGACATAATTTGGTAGGTCTTTTACATTAAAAAAAAAAAGAAATAGTAAACGAAACTGGACCAAGGATGCTGCCCTGTGGATTTCCACTTTGCACATCAGATTTCGTAGAATATATTAAACCTACTTGAATCCTTTGCTTACTTTCATTAGAAATGCTTTTGTCCACTTTAGCATGTTACTACAATTTCCAAGTATTCATTTTCAAAAATAATCTTTCAGGCAGTACTGAATCCAAAGCTTTTTCTTCTTTTATCTAAATGTGTGATATCTAGTGCTGTTCTATCATCTAGGGTGCTTGCAAAAATCCTCCATGACTTCCAGCAGTTCAGCTGCAAAACCTACTTCTGAAATCTTGTTGATATATTGAGCAAAGACCATTAATTGTCACCTGGGTGGCACATTCATCTCTCTCTGTCAGACCCGGGACGTCTGCTGGTTATACAAGTCAAACTAACCGGTCTGTAGTTTTCCAGGTCTGATTCTGTTCCTTTTACTTGTGTGTGTGTGTGTGTGTGTTATATGTGCACATGTGTATGTGTGTGTGTGTGTGTATGTGTGTGGGGGTGTGTGTGTGTGCGCGCGCGCGCGCGCTATGATAGCTAATAACAAGACTACCTGTCTTCCAGTCACCTGGTATCACGTCAGTCTATAAAACTATTGGGAAAGAACACACACAACGAACTGGAAAATTCATAATTCTTTTAAGAATTTGGAGGAATGCCGTCCGCTCCTTTGTACTTTGTGTGGATTTAACTCGGCTTGCTTTATCTTTCCAGTCTTCAAAAATTAGCCCGATGTCTGAAATAGAAATGCCATAGCTTTGTAAATCTAACGAGTTACTTGTTTTCTCTTTGGTTTAAATTCTTTGAGAAACATTAGTGAAAAGTTTCAGCGTTTGTGGAATCTTGTCATAGCAAATTTTCCGTCGTATCTGTGTATGTCTTCGTTCTCTTCTAAACAGTCATCCAAATCTGATGAGGTATCACCTCTGCACATTTCATGCATGTTATATGCGGTAATAATCACTTACCTTTAAAGACAAAAAATAACAGGTTAAGTCATTATTAAATTTAAAAATCTAATCGACTGCTTGGGACCGACTTTTTTTTTTTTTTCTTTTTAATCCCAGAACGATCACTTTCAATGTAAGGGAGCCTACTCTAGGGCAGCTACGGTGTTCGGTGAAATACAATCGACCAAAAAATCTTGTCGCAGGTAAATTTAAAACGGCAGTGAGAACATTCTATATTCAAAAGTAATTCCAAAAATTCAACCATTTTGGTTGTTGAATTTTACAGCCATCCTCAAATATATCATGTTGCTGACAAAATAGGGTCAAAATAAAGAGGGGGGGGGGGGGGGGGAGGGCGTTGGGCAATAATATTTTTTTTTTTTTTTTTTTTTTTTTTGCTGGTTGGGAGAGAAGAGAGGGGAGGGTCTTATCTTAAGTGCCACTTCTGTCGCATTGGACATTCGCTGCTCATTCTAGCCCTTCCGTACATAGATCTAGTCGCAAAGTGAGACGACTGCAGGCGGAAATCTAAACAAATCTTATATAAATGTTAGCGAACCGCCAAGAGAAACGTGTACAAACGAGTCACAAGACAAAACACGTTTGGTGTTTTGTCTTGTGACTCGTTTGTCCACGTTTCTCTTTGCGGTTCACTACCACTTATTTAAGATTTGTTTACCTTCCATGCATAGTCACAACTTGGCTCGTCCCGCCACAAGGAGCAGTCAATCACAAGTCGTAATCAGACAGTCCACTGGAGGAGATTTTACACTGCTGCGGATTCACTTCGGTGGTGTTCAGTGGTGACTGTTCCGATCCAACATACGCAGGACACCACCTACTTAGCTCTCCTACTGACAACAATATTTGCTTGGTCGCAGAGTCAACATGTGTGCGCTGTCACTCCAAACTGGTAGGCACGACCAAGTTCATCCATCGACAGTGTCCATGAATTTCCTGATACCAGTGAACCTGCTAGAACCAAACCAAGGGCATAGATGTAGAGATGTCATTGAAACTGGGGTCGCCATTACAGCAGGCATGAAGGGCCACAGACTTTAGGACTTTTCTTTTTTTTTTCAATGATGTTCATCGATGACGAGGATTAACCATATGTAATAAAGATACAGGTTTCCGTTCAGGTCTAAGATTCCATGATAGAGTTGTACTCTACGCTTACTTCCATAACATATCTCAGCATCAGCTAGGCCAAAGCGATATAGGCATCTGCATGTTGGTCAAGGAATTTGAGCAGCACTCTAGGAGGCGCATTCATTAAGTGGATGAAACTTGACTGTGTGATTCTAGTCTTCCCAACTGAGCCCATAGCAAACTTGGCTCTGTGCAGAAGCCATTCAGGGCAGAGAAATTCCACTTCACCATGGTGGCTGGTGGTACAATTTGTCATTTTGCCTCAACCATGAATCCACTCGGCCGGCACAATCTGCAGCCAATTAACCTGTTTCATCAACAGCGCAGCAAGCTCCCAAGGCTGCAGAGCGGGACCCATGACTCCATTTCTACGGCCACATGTCTTCTGTACCTGTTGTAGCACTTCAATGCCTTTCCGGCTTTGGACCCACCGTGAAATCAGTCTGAGTACGCTGAGTTTTGGATTTGGGTGTAACATGCACCAGATACAAGAACTTCATACTGATACTGAACGAAAAGATTCGTCACAGACGGTCAAGAACGGCTCTAAGAAGAGAAAATGTCATATACACTGTACTTGGTTCAAATCGTTTTCGCTTTTTGAAAAAGAGGGGAAGGAAGTGCAATGACTAATAATGCTTGTGCAAGAAGGTAATATTTCATTTGTCCATGTAGTTTCAGAACTTCTCATCTCACCAGGCTATATGATGCATTCTGACCCTTCCCTTTTAGTTGTCGTTGTCTTCCTGCCACGAGCCCTCTGGCAATCGCCTTCATACAGTTAACATATCTTTCTCTCACCCACTCCATCCATTCTCCTTTTGTTGTTGAGACACTACAACTTAAAATACACAAAACAGAACATTTTGTGTAGTGTATCTACTAGTCCAAGAGCATGATGGGTGTGTGAGTGTGTGCGCACACGCATGTATTTGTGTGTGCGTATGTATGTATAATTGTATGTGTGTGCACATATATATATATATATATATATATATATATATATATATATATATATATATATATATATATACACGCATGTGTGTGTGTGTGTGTGTGTGTGTGTGTGTGTGTGTGTGTGTGTGTATGCGTGTGTGCGTGCATGTGTGTGTGTGTGTGTGCGCGCGCGCGCGCGCGCGTGCGCGCGCGCGCGTTTACACATGACAACGGACTTTGGTTATACTGCATAGGCTAATTTTGTAGATAAATATCAGAAGAAGCCTGTGACACTTCTAGTTGAAGTCAGACAGAGAAAGTTGGGTACGTTCACCGACTCCTTTTTTTTTTTTTGCATTTTTGCTGTTTTACCTCTGGCAACATAAAGTTATTTTCCTGCAACCTTTTTTTTCTCTAGGAAAAGAAATTGAAATCAAACACTGATGAAACAATAGAAAACCATGCTGTTCGTGGTGAACACAAGAAAGGTAGTTGCCAAGGAAATGTGGTGGTAACAATATTTTCCGTTTAAAAAAAAAAAATGGCTATAATAGCAAGCAACAATGCTGTCAGGGACTTTTTTTTAAGTTACATTTTTCTTTGTTTAGAATAAACAAAGCATACACACACACGCGCGCGCGCGCGTGCGCGCACGTACCTTAGCGACAAAACTTTTGTCACTGGGACTGTTTGCCGACGGTGATGCTATTTGAGCACAACACCGAGGCAGCAGCAACAACGAGAGCGAGAAAAGCGGTCAACTCGTGAGCCAATGAAGGGACGTTACTATTTATGGTACAGAAGGCGGGGAGGGTTGGAAGTGGCCTTGAGTTAGTGTGGGGAAAAAAATTCCGTTCTACCTTCCCGCTCTTACCATCACAGTTATCTTGTTTTCATCAAATATGAAGTGAATGTTAAACGCAAAGACGCCGAATCATAAGCCAGGTTGGCTACAGTTTATCTTCTCTGTCCCATGCCTTATTGTCCGGTTTGCCGAATGCTGGAAAGGCAGACGCTTTTACCCCCTTTGTATCGATGGAGAGTAGGCCAAAGAGTACACTATCTTACTGTATGAAGAATGTGTGTGGCCACAAGCCACAAATGGAAATATGCACCAAAACACTTAGTAATTCATGTAAGAGTATTAGATCAACGCTCAACATTGAGCTGGATATCAAATTTAAATGGATGATAAATCAGAATAAACTCGCCATCAATCATGTCACTTGTTTTTAAGGACTTTCGTCTATGACATCAGTCATAGTCAGGAATACATTAACTACCTCTTATCTGATTTCAAATTTCAGGCCTTCGAGCTCACCCTTGTTCTTATCTTTATGACAGCTAGCCTTCCCCAAATGGTCTCAGTCCTGTCCTCTTTAATCTCTCAAGTTGGAACCATTTGTATGTATATCTTGACATGATGGTCCGTAAGTTCAAAGTTTTGACAAGTCATTACTATGAAGACAATTTAGTTGTTGGCCTGCGCTTGTTTTTCCCCACTATAGATGTTCGTCTTTGTATTTGTCTGACTTTATTCAAGTTTAAAAGGCTGTGCCAGTCTTGAATAAAAGTTACTCTGTGTTAGGTTTCCTTATGGGAGCAAAGACTACCCCACTTATTTACTGTTCATGATGGTCCAATGAAAAAAGAAGAATCAATTTTCAAGCGACATTTTTTAGAACAAATCTTGAGCATGATAGTCGAGTTTTATGTTCTCACAGCAGTTGCTTTTAGGAGACAATTTGTGAACTGTAGCAGATTGCACACCATAGAATCATGGACAACTTGAATTTTCCAGTCTATAACTACACGATTAAATGTCTTCGTGAATAAAATGTTGATGCGCATTCTGTTTATCAGTGGTTGTATAGAGCTAGTTTTGAATAGGGTTAAGTTAGAATAGGGTAAGGTTAGAGTTTGAGTCATGCCTTCTGAAGAAGAGAGGTCTTTGTCAGCTACTCTTATTTAAGTTCATATCTCTAAAAACACACTGCCTTCTGTCAGCTTTCTCACTAATAATACATACAACAATGGAGATCAAATAACTGACGATAGAGATGTTTGAAAATAAACATGGCTGTTACTAGCGCTATGATACCCAAACCACAGGTAATCTGTTCAATAGAAAGAAATTCAAGGAGGAGCGAGACAGAATAAAATCTTTGGACAAAAAGCCAGCTCTTAATACCTTACGGTGACATTCAGACAGGGCCAGACACACAGACATACACACGTGTGTATGTTTGTGGCCAGGCAGCATACGAAGTCATGACATCTGGATGTTCTTCTGTTGTTGCTGTTGTCCTCCCCCTCCCCACCAGCTGCCAGGATTCGAATCTGCGCCTCCTTTATGGCGGAGCACCTTGAGATCGTGTCACTGTGTGACAGATGTCTTAGATAGCTGTCAGACTCCTGTTGTAAGCTAAAGGGATAGGCAGTATCAGGTTTTGAAATCCAGTGTTGTCTCTCTTTGGCCATGTCCACCTTGAACTCTTTTCAGCCACTTCTGTCATCGCCTGTGTGGCTCTGATTCTCTTCCAAATCCACGGGATCGCTTAGGAAATGTTACCCAGGGCTGTTTAATGAGTTTGAAAGCGATCCGCACAATTAACTGGATGAGACACACATATCCCCTTTCTGGATACTTTTTCATCCTAATTTTTGCACGTGAAATTCGACTTTGGGCAGGCATAAACATATGGTTCAAAATTCAGAACCCAATGGATTTATGTTGTGAGTCATACTCATCCTATCCCTCCTTTTCTTCCTCCTCCCTCCTCCATCTTAACCGATACCCTGACCCCATCTTCCCAACCCCGACTATTAAAATCCCTGTTTATATTCACAGACCGAGGACTTGTTCACCTGTACCTTTTTTTTTTTTTTTTTTTTGCATTATTTATTTATTTCCATAGTTTGTTTATTCTTGTTTGTTCTGAAGAAGACCAATAGGTTGAGGCCCGTTGCTATACTGAAAGCTGTACATAGTGTCAGTCATTGAGGATCAGCCCTCACCAAACTGCGGGTCGATTCATCGCCCTGCCAATCCTTATAACCTTTACAGACTTCCGACATTCATCCAGTGATTTTTACCTGGTGGTATCCCTGATCCATACTTTTTAAGAAAGTATTTTAACGATATGCTCCATTCGTACTTTGTAGGTATCACAAAGCCATGCCTGTTAAAGAGGCTGTTCCACGGAATTTTTGGTTAGGTAGCTCAGCCCTTTGTTCTTGAATCTATATCGTGGGACTGTCAGATTAATGGGTTTTGCTTGTTACCGATCTTTTGTTCATTGACCCAAAGTTTCTTTGATTTCTTTCCCGTTTCACTGGTAATCTTCGTTCTCAACCTTGGCTTCTCTCTAACCTGTGTTTCTGCCCGCTGAGTGCAAACCAGCTATGTGCTGATCTGATTAACTCAAACTAAAGTCACACTTCGCATAAAAGCAACCAGTGATTGAATGATGTCTTACGCTGCTTTAGCTATATTGTGCTGCAGGACGAGCACACTTTCCACAAACATAATCATATGACATTTGGACGCTGATACTGTATCTTAATCTGTTCTCCCTATCCTCATTGTAATTCATCTGGGGTTCCAGGTACAGTAGGTGTACTGGGCCCGATGGAAGTCAGAGTCAGATAAGGAGTTCTAGTTGTGGGTGCTTGTTGTTCAGTTTCTTTTTTTTTTTTTTTTCCTTGTTGTTGTTGTTATTTACACATACTCTCTCTGATTCATCTGGTTTTGTAACAGATTTTTTTTTTCTCTTTGGTATGACAATGGCCATGGGTTTGGACGTGTTTTGGTCAAAGCGTGGGTTGCAATGAAGTTGTTGACACTGAAAACGTTGACATGAGGTTGTTAAAGCATGGGTGCGGGGGAAGAATCCAAACCGATGTCATTTAGAGAACAGGGCAGGAGCCATCATTTTGAGATACTTTTGTAGTGTATTCAGTGAGGAGTTACAGTCTGATTCTGTCTGTTCTCATGTTCTCATGATCTATAGGATCTGTCCATGTTCGTGATGGATGTGATGTTCTCATGATCTATAGGATCTGTCCATGTTTGTGATGGATGTGATGTTTCTCATGATCTATAGGATCTGTCCATGTTTGTGATGGATGTGATGTGATCTACAGGATCTGTTCATGTTCGTGATGTGTCCATGTCTGATCTACAGGATGTCCATCTTCGTGATGGATGTGATGTTCCATGATCTACAGGATCTGTCCATGTTCGTGATGGATGTGATGTTTTCATGATCTATAGGATGCCATGAGTGATGTATCATGATCCAAAGAATGTCGATGTCTGTGATGGATGCGAGGTATTATGGTCTATAGGATCTGTCCATGTCTGTGATGTACTCATGATCTATAGGATTCGTCCATGTCTGTGACGTATTCATGATCCAAAGAATGTCAATGTCTGTGATGGATGCGAGGTATTCATGGTCTATAGGATCTGTCCATGTCGGTGACGGGTGTGATGTACTCATGATCTATAGGATCTGTCCATGTCTGTGATGTATTCATGATCCAAAGAATCTATGTCTGTGATGGATGTGATGTGTACTCATGATCTATAGGATCTGTCCATGTCTGTGATATATTCATGATCCAAAGAATCTGTCCATGTCTGTGATGGATTTGATATACTTATTATCTATATGATCTGTTCATGTCTGTGTTAGATTTTATGACTTCATGATCCAAAAAATCTGTCCATATCTGTCATAGATGTGATGTACACATGGTCTATATAATCTGTCCATGTCTGTGATGTATTCATGATCCAAAAAATTTGTCATATCTGTCATAGATGTGATGTAAACATGGTCTATAAGGTCTGTCCATGTCTGTGATGGATGTGATGCATTCATGATCCAAAGAATCTGTCCTTGTCTGTGATGTACAAAATGATTTATACAATCTGTTCATGTCTGAGATGGATGTGCTACACAAATGATCTATAGGATCTGTCCATGTCTTTCATATAGTCATATTTGCGTATCTCTATGAAATAATGTATTAAAGACCAACATGATATGTCCATGTCCGTATATCAACGAACTACATGATCTGTCCATGTTTATGTTTGATGTGATGTATTCATAATGTGTGCACATCGGTGCTGGATGTTATGTATGCATCAGTGTTCGTGTTGGTTGTGATATATTCATATGTGGATGTCTGTGTTGGATGTGACGTATAAATGACCAACCTGATCTGTTCATGTCTGTCGGATGTGATACATCCATAATGTGTGCATATCCGTGTTGGTCGTGATGTACTCATGACCTACATGATCTGTCCGTGAATGTGTTGGATGTGGTGTAATCATAATCTATCCATGTCTGTGTGTGCAATATATTCATGTCTATGTTGGATGTGATGTGTTTGTGAGTGTGCATGTCTACACTGGATGATGTGATGTATTCATGTATACATATCTGTATTGGATGTGATGTATTTCTGATATGTATGTCTGTACTGGAGATGATGTGTTCATGATCTGGTCAACATCTGTGATAGATATTCATGATGTGCACATGTTTATGTTGGATGCAAGCACTTATGACTTACATGATCTGTCCCTCTGTCCCTATCTATTTGCTGTGGTTGCTTATTGTGTAGATGGAGCATGTCCTGGGAAAAATATTTCTTGTGAGTAACTGGTGATCATTCCACAAATTCTGACCAAGACACAAGCATACGTACATATCTGTTCATTACTATATAAATATTTTAATCAGATAAGGCAATGGGCCCTGTCTGAAGTGGGTAACAATATCATGATCACAAACATTGAAAAACCGGCTCAGTAACAGGAAAAGCATCAACATAAATAGAACTGCATTGACACAGAAAATTTATGTAGGTAGCAAAGCAGCTTCCAGTTCAACCTTATTCGTACTAACATGAAATTAAATCATCAAGCTTTGCAAATGGATCTGAAGAGAGAGAGAGAGAGAGAGAGAGAGAGAGAGAGATTCTCTTTCTGAGGTAAGGACAGTAATCCCTCTTTCACTTTTTACCCTAAACTGGGGCTGGCCATCTTTCAGTAACCCCATCAACATTGACCCTTGTGATGAAAGCACATGCCAGCTGTGTTCACCTTCAAGTAAACACAAAACATAGGTATAAAAAAAAAAAAAGTTGTGCTATGTTGAAAGCATAAGGGCAACGCACCTGATTTTGACTGCTCTTTAACTGGCCGATTCAGGCTGCAAGTACCACTTTTCACTCGGCCTTCTGCTCCAGTAGCTAGGGCTGTGACCACAGAAGAGGCAAAAAAAACAAGGACTTCCTACACCCCAGGGACAGTTCTCATGGGCAGTCACATCTTGGCATTCAGCAGTGACAGACACAGTCAGAAATTTTGGATGGAAGTCTCCCAACACCTTTGGCAGGCTCTACCCGAGGGGCATGTTTGAAGACTTGACAGCCTTCAACTGATTGAACCGGGACACACTGCAGGTCAGGTCACATTAATCCTGGATCTGAACATGTCACAGCAATTTTTTGGTTTTATTTTCTGTATTACCTTAGGGGAAGGTAACTCTGCAATATCCCTTAATGTTGATATGTGCATGTGTGTGTGTGTGTGTGCACGCATGCTGTTGTGTCTGTTGTTGTGAGAAAGTGTGTGTCAGATCATGTGTTGTGTGTGTGTGTTTGTGTGTGCGTGTGTGTGTGTGTCAATATGCACCCTTGTTTTTAGGTGCATGGTACTGATTGCAATATTCATCTTCTTGTTGATTTCATTTATGTTATTGCAATATTTCATCTTCTTGTGGATTCAATTATGTTTTCTTTAACCTTTTCTGTATATATATGTAAGTGCTCAAGGCTTATGATGTAAGATTAAGCACCATAAATAATCATTATTATTATCATATGCTTTGTGGGTTGCAATAAATCCCTCTTCTGCTAACTTGATGTCTAGTCAAATGTTTACAGGTGCTAGCATGCACTGCTGCTCTGGGGGGCATGTTTGTGACTGGTTACTGATTGCAAGGGATCAAGCACAATGAATTCCAGGCCACGCAGTCTATTTCGGGGTAAAAAGTGTTTTGATTTCTACCTATAATTCTTTTTGCAAGTCAGGTATCTGTTCGGTCAGTAAACATGATGAGAACACAGAATTTTCCCACCAAAAATAACTTTATTTCCCCGACCCCCTGTCCCTCCCCCAATACTCACCTGGCCAACCCACCTCCAGACTTGACATGGAAGGCTGAAAAACTGACAAGATTCAACATTCTTACAAAGACAGCATTTCACTGACGGGAGGTGAGTCGCCCACTAAAAGAGGTTTTCAAGGAGGTTGGTTTGTTTTTCTTCTTAAACTATTTATTGGCATCCTCTTTAAGAAGAGCACGTCCACACAGAGCAGAATAAAGGCACCAATTTAGCAAGGTACCTACAGCAAAACACAAATTTAACTTGAAAATGTCTTTCACATGCTTAATATCTTTAAACATAGCAGTAAATACCTTTCTGGAATGATCAGCTTTTCCCATACAAATGATATTTTCAGTATAATTTATAAAACTGGATGACATTTTTTTTCAGAATGAGGACAGCAATTTGTCTCGCAACAGCAAACATTCTGTCAAAAAATCTGTTTAAAAAATAAAAAAACATCATAGAAATATTTCTTCAAAGAGTGACAAAATCCAGTTTAATGCAATGAAGCACAATCCAAATTTCACTGGATGCATTCCTCTCCACTTCATCATAATTTTCTTCATTTTTGTTTGGCAGCCCTCCAGGGCAGCTCTACGACCTCACCCTACCTTGCCCTATTCAAGGCCACTATGATTCTCTTCAGTTATGTCCGGCAGCTCTTCAACATCACTACTGACTGTGCCCCATTCATGGCCACCATGATTCTCTTCAGTTATGTCCGGCAGCTCTTCAACATCACTACTGACTGTGCCCCATTCATGGTGACCATGATTCTCTTCAGTTATGACCAGCAGCTCTTCACATCACTACTGACTGTGCCCCATTCATGGCCACCATGATTCTCTTCAGTTATGACCAGCAGCTCTTCAACATCACTGTTCACTTTGCCCCATTCATGGCCACCATGATTCTCTTCAGTTATGTCCAGCAGCTCTTCACATCACTACTGACTGTGCCCCATTCGTGGCCACCATGATTCTCTTCAGTTATGACCAGCAGCTCTTCACATCACTGTTCACTTTGCCCCATTCATGGCCACCATGAGTTTCTTCTGGTAAGTTTCTGTTTTCTCTTTATTCCACTGGTACAACATAAACTGTTTCAGAAAATTAAATTTGGACCGACTCAGATGGGTACCCGTGTATTTAAACGCACTGAAGGCGTGCCTTGAAGGGTTCACACATGTCTGTGTTCCCAGTCAGCGATGGGATCTGTTGAGAACGGAAGTCAATCTTAAATGCTGCTGCCCAACTGAACCACCAATGCACAAACGTAGGCACAGAAACAAACGGTGCAGCTCTGGGGTTGTGGGATTTGTAGATTCTCGTCATGTCTGAACAAAATGCAGTGAAGGAGGTTTTTGTGGTGCTCATCTTGTGCAGAAAGTCGTATCCTTTCATCGCCAACACACGTCTCTTTCGTCAGAAAGTGGAGGCTGTCCTCTGCTGGATCGTAATGGATGCAACATCGACCTCCGCGGCACTTCCTGTACGCCACTGTACACTTGAAAGCAGCCTGTGTAAAAACAGTACACGTATCTTGGAAAGAGAAAAACTTAATAATTGGCAGAGAGGGGGAGAAACAGGAGAGAAAGCATGATTCTCATAACAATAATAATGTAACAGCCTCTGGAGCTTTATCCCCTCAGGTAATTCTTGACATCAATGTGAGGCTATCATAGCTATCTCTACATGGACATTCACCGCTTAAACACGTCACTGCTAACAGATTTTGCTGGAAAGCATGCTGACAATTTCCAGGACTGAAAAAAAAATGCACATGATTTTAACAGGTTTTCACACACACACACACACACACACACACACACACACACACACACACACACACACACACACACACAGAGCCTTTTTCATACAAAGATCAAAGTGCACTTGCATACCCATACACAAATTCCATTCCATACCATAATTGTATCACACTTGTAACTAATTTTTCTTCTATCATAAATACACAAGCCTGTCACACACATACACACACACACGCTCAGACAGAATCTATGTATATCAGTCATTAAAAGTTTGCATCTTGATCTCCGATAATTACACAAATGTCAGCATTTATCTTTGTCCTGCCGCTGCTTTGAACAGAGAACACAAATTGTGACATATGTTGCTCTCCAATGTGAAATGTTTCTCCCGCATTTTCTACATATAGCAAGACTACAAGTCACCATATTACAACATTGCTACTATATATTAAATCTTATATTGGAAAAAAAAGGTAAAGTCATTCTTGCACAGAGACACCCCCCTCCCCCCTTACCCCCACACTCCATTATTTAATTCACGCTGACATACACAACCTACAAGACTCATTTTTCTGAAAGCCCCACCTACTGTTAACACACACACGCCTACAGACAACCTACATTGCGGGTGTAGAGAGTGGTGCCAGAGGCAAACTCTGGGTAAGGAAGCAGGTTGGTGCCGTCCGTTTCACTGACAGGCTTGTACCCTGACTGCAACACACCACTACCACCATCAACAACAGCACTAATAATAATGACAACACCCATTTCACTCACAACTTTGTAACCCGACTGCGACACACCACCAATGACAATGATAGTCATGATTAATTCAGCTTGTTCTACAAGAACCACAAACGCTATCCCATCCACACGAACGTGTCACTGACCAAAGAAAACGTAATCCATGGTATTTCAGAGAACATACCTTGAAAGGATATTCTCACACAAACACAGTTGAAACTGGAGGAAGATGCATCGTTTCTACCGTTTTGTAGAACGCAAGCACTAAACTACAAATGAACTGTGATAATTACTGAAAGGACACAGGTACTTTTATAAATACAATTCCTCACATACACACAAAAAAAACACAAACTATAAAGTGTAATACAGCTATCTCACTAACAAACCAAAGCCCACAAGAAAGACACCTGACAGAATGGAGTCATTTGCCATGGCTAAGGAATGTTTGATTTGCCCTTTGAGTCAGCACATGAATAAAAACAAAATTATTTTTTCCAGCATAAGAAGCCAGTACAGAGAGAAGGAGCTACTTCCCATACTGAAATGTCAGTTTCTGCCACAGAAGGAGGGGCCTGTAATCAAATGGTCATAGCATTTGCCTGCAGAACGGATAACCTTGAGTTTGAAGTACATGTGGCGGCAGATTTTTTTCTTTATCCACCTAGCAGTAAATGGGTACCTGATTCAGTTCAGGAAAGGTTGGAAGTACAGAAGGAAAAGGATGGATGGGCTCCACCTCCCACATGGCATTCCCTAGACATGGTGAACCCTTAGCAGCTCAATGCCTCTACAGTCAAAAGGCTATGGGAAAACTTACTTTTTGTGGCACAGAAAGTGTTAATATTCCCTAAGAATATATCATTGTGTAGACATGTATTCATTCTCAAGTTACTTCACTTTTCAATGGAAAATTTGTAATAATCCTATGAATAACTTGGACAGATTCCTATGGATAACTTGAACAGATCCTGAATCTGCAAAATGGATAAAAAAAAAAAAAAAAAAAAAAACAGAAAGAAAATGAACAGCTCAGCCTTAGGCCCCATTAGATCTTTGCAAGTTTCTTTTCTATCAGTTCAGTAGTGTGAGCATGATAAAATCTGGAAGCCTTGTGGCACAATTCTGAATTTGCCGTTTTAATCCAGACTGGTATCACGGATCTGCGGAAAAATTGAAAGGACTCTTCCTCCAGCTACACGCCATCTTTTGACAAAGTTTGGTTGCAATAGATTCAGTAGTTTTTGTGAAACCATACTGACAGAGAACACACACACACACACACACAGCTATGGTTGAAAACATTCCTAGGAGGCAACAAGGGTAAATACAAGGGCAGATCCAGAGTCAGTTAAAGCGAGATGAAGACCTACTGAACAAAACTTAACACACTTCTTTTCTGTCATGTCATTTTCTGTGTCAGTCCGAAGACATCAGCTGACTGGTCCATTCCGTGTACTCATATGCATGTGATTGGCTTTCATGCAGATTCATCACTTGAGAGTGGTTGTGTGACTCACTATCCTGACCTGTGCTCAGGGCACCATGTGTGTAACCAATCGGTTACAAGAAGAAAAAGGTGAACGACCTTATAGAGCTGAAAATGAATTTGTGAGAACAATTCTGGCATTGGCATAACATCAGAACAAAACTGCAATCAGTAGTTCTAATAAAAAAGAAAAGGGACAAAATCAAGCTAGTTGGCATCTCTGTATCAGTCTTCGCTTTTCTCATGAGCATGTGGATTGTTAGCTCATGACAGTCTTAAAATCTCATAACTGCTGACCCCCCTCGAGCAAACACTAAAATGGGCAAGGCTAGTCGCTACTACAGGAAAGGAGGTAGACCATGCTCACCCCACAGGCACAGGTTTCTGGGACCACAGGCTTCAGGACAACTCCTTTTAAAAATCCTTGGTGATCTTGTGTTAAGCCACTACACATGAACTGCAGCCTCTGGTTGATGTTCCTGCACAAACCCATTGTCATAAATGACAACACTCTGATACTATACATACATACACACACAGACGTGCATGCACACGCATGGGCATACGCATGTGTGTACGCCCACTTACGCAGGCACACATGTGTACACATACACATGCAGATGCATGCGTACAGGAGCATGCTCACACAAACCAACAGATCATGCACACACATACACATGCATATAGACACAAACACAAAAACACAACCAGCTTCTGCAAATTCCACTGCCACTTTTTTCTTCTTCCCTAATTTTTCCCCATCCCTTTTCTTTTCTTTTTTTTTTTTTTTCCTTTTTTTTTGCAGGGGGGGGGGGGGGGGGGGGGGTCTTATTCTAAGCCCTGGTAGAATATTTCAAAACTCAACCTGGCCATTTTAGGATCAATTTCAGATGTTGGTGTGTGTTTGCTCAGTCCACCAAAGTCCCAAAGTCCGGACACAGGGTTGAAATACAAGCGGGAGTCGTCATCACCATCATCCACCTGAAACACCATTCACATTTGGTGATAATAGCTGCTGGGTAAGTAGTTAATGGACTCAAAACAAACCCTTGACCATTTTTCAACTGACCTCCAAACTCATCGACACAGTTAGTTCAGACAAACAGCCAGCTTGCTATTTAATACAACTTCATCCAACCAACTCAAAGAAGAGAGCACAGCATACAAAGCATTTGCCTGAGAGGTAAAGAAAGCATTCAGAAATCCTTCCATCCTACTTTCTGACTTTATAAACTGCTGGAGGGTGTTTGATTGTACAACAAGTTAGAAACTACTCATGTGACATAAGGGGTGGCCCATCATCAAAAGTTTAGACAGTTTGAATGCAGAGCTCATAATCCTAAATTCAGATCACTATTGGGATAAGATTTCTATGGCTCAAAAACCCTCTCTGTCCACCCAGCAATAAACCGGTCCCTGTTTTCTTAAGAAGCTGCTCAAAAGTTTGCTTGCTAACTTTGAGTGTCCCTCATTTTGGCTGCTCAAATAGTTTCCTGGAGAACTGGAAGGGATCTCTGAAGAAGCAGTCTTGGTTTTTTTCTTGCCGATTCTGCTCAGCTGAGGGCACTGTGTTGTACTATAGGAACTTTCAACAGCTTTTCCAGGCCACTGTTCAACTAAATCTTAGCTTCTGAGGCAGCCTTCATGTGTTTCTTGTGATTCTTCTGGCTCTTTAGGATATTATCCATCTCTCACTGGTATCTGGATGTTTTCGGAGGTGTCTTCCCTTTTGGTTGCTTCTATGCCAAGGCGTCCCTACAGATTCTGTACACAATGTCTCCAAATGCTTCTAATTTGTGCTCCAGCAAGCTCTTTGCTATCAGTGTATGCCATTTTAGGTCTATTTTTTTTTTTCCTATACTTTCTCCTATTTCTCTTTTGTTCTTGCAGGTGGCAAGTTTTTTTTTTTTCTTTTCCTTTTTTTTTTTTTTCCTGCATACGCAGGCTGATACTCCTGTAGACACTCCCTTTATGGACAGGCAAGGATTAGTCCCATCTACCCAACAAAGAGAGTGGAGTTTTGTATGTATGACCGTTTTCAATCCTGCCATTAAGACAGCCATACTCCAACTTCGGGGAAGGCACATGCTATGTGTAACATGTCATCCAAACCAACGGCCAAACTGGCCATTCTCTTCCGAAAGTTGGTGATGGGATTTTACGTGTGTGCAAGATGTTATGCGTGCATTCACACACGGAACCTCAGTTTATAGTCTCATTCAAAGGACTGTATGAGAAATACAGTCAGAACCAATGTTAACTCCGAGGGAAAAATCCCCCTGTACTGAAACGGCCCGGTGGAGATTCGAACCTGCAACCCCAAAGATTACGAGTCTGGTGCTCTACCACTAGGCTATTCCAGCCCCCAGTGGCAAGTTGAGTTTCCAGCATTCATCACAAGAGCCTGAACAAATTCCTTGTTTGAATAATCAGCCTGGATGTCCTTGGCACTGTGATTTGAATCCTGGCCTTGGTTTTCCTCTTATCTGCTGAAATAGGTACACATCAAATTTTGTGAAGGTTATCTGCTGAAAATAAATACATGTCAGAATTACATCAAATCTTGTGAAGGTATTCAAAAATGTGATCAATCTGTTCATGTTTAGTGACCCACCTCCACTCTGCAACTACAAATCAGGTGTCTATGGATGCTACATGAATGTGCATGACAAATCTCACCTGGTTATCATCATCAGTGTTCTGAGCATTTGGTATGTCACTGGGAGCATCTCCATCACCTTCTCCCTCAGTCACATCTGCATGCCGTGCAAATCTCCTCCACATCTCATCATAAGCACGGAAGACACTGAGATGAGGGCAAGGGTGCGATCTTCCTGCACTGACCACAGTCTCTTCACAGAGCATTTGCTGCCACTTTGGGCGGCACACTGGCTTGATTGGCACGACACAAATGACCCATGTCTACTAAGGTGTACAAAGTGAAGAACGTCGTTTGATCCTCGGACAGAGAATTTCACTGGTCCTCCACTAGATGACCCCACAAGCACCACTCGGATGTTGGTTGAAGACCTGCTTTCCTGCAGTTTTTGTAATCTAACTTTGTTGCAGGAGACCATTCTCGACATGAGTTCATTCTCTGCATGATGGGCACGACCTCTTCCTTCAGAAAGCGACAATGCAGGCAAGTGACGTTAGTCAGCATGTCATTACGGATATCACTGACTGACTGGAGCAGTCTGTACATCTCACAAGAGCACTGAAAGGAACCATTGCAGATTTCAGTCTGCACAAACTCTAGCGGCTGAAACACCCCAGACTGTGCATTGTAGGAGTTCATGACAAAGACGTCTCTGTCAGGTGTGTGGATCCTCCACAGTATCTGCCCCGAGTCAAGGAGACTGGGAATAGGCCTGGAAGTCTGTCATTTCCAATGAGGACATGTGCCTGCAGGGGAGTCTCCCATCTTCCTGGCCTTGTGTCTGATCTGTTTTGGGGTTGATTTCCTTGTACGTCCCAAATGCTGCCTCTTTTTACTGGGGGCAGGTTGCTCAACTGGGTGCAGACAACTGTCCTCACCTGGAGGCACGGAGCTATCGTCTGCATCGTCTGCCTCTGCAGCACTGCTTGCAACAACGAACGGCAACAACTTCTCCACTTCTGTGTTGTCTTCTCTGGTCAGGAAGTAAATCAGCCTGTTTCTCAGCGACACAGGCAGCCAATGGCACTCTTGTAGCCAGCACTGAAGTGCTGCACCAGACTTGGACTGCTTTTGTCATCAACTGGCCCTTACCTCTGTAGGCCACGGGGAGTTTCATGGCTGGGTTGTTGGACACAGAACTCAGAGCTTCAAGCTGGGTCTGCAGACTTAGGTCTGGGGAGAAATCTCTTTTCAGAAACTCCTCCTGATGTTTCCGCAATGTCCCTTGCAGACGAAAGTTGTGAAGAGTCCTTTCCACGATCTCTTTCCCTGCCACACCAAAAGAATGGAAATATCTGCAACCGAAATTAGACGAGACATTCAGCTGACAATACACCAGCATACAGCTTGAAATTATATGGAAACCCTTTGGCAGGCAATTCAACAAGAAATTGAAATGTGAAGTTAGAAACTGAGAAGGTTTAATATTTAACTTAAAATACACTGAAAACACATAAACTACATAGAAGTTATAAATTCAAACACAATAACTTCATAATGTTCATTTTCACTGGAAGATACATTTAACTTAAAATACACTGAAAACACATAAACTACATAGAAAGTTATAAATTCAACACACAGTAACTTCATAATGTTCATTTTCACTGGAAAATTTATAATAGTCTTGATGAGCAGTTCATGCATTGTGACATGGATCTGCACCAAACTTTATTGCTTTGTCCTTAAACCAAATATTATCTTTATCCCATGTCTATGGATCTTTTAGTAATCCTGCAGGCAGAAAAACCAAGCTGTCAACAGATTTTCAACCACAGTAAACCCCTGGTGCAACATTTTACTGGAAAGGAGTTCAGTCCTCTGAAAATGGCATGTGACTGCCAGTATTCTGCGATGACCCATTTGAGCCACGTACACACAATCCTCTCCCCTCGTGAAATTCACTCAGCTTATGAGGGTGCCCACAGCAGACACCCCTGTGCCTCCCCACAGTATAGGCAACAGTACCTGGTAAGCCTCACTCTACCTGTCATCACGATGGCCATCAGTGTTCCCCTTCTTGAGGAGAAGCAGGATGCCCCCTTGAAGACACGTTCCTTCAGAGGCGCTTGCCTGCAGATTTTCTAAATGGGGTTTGATCAGCTGCAGGTGGCGTTTGAATGTTTCAGTGCGCCGATCATGGGCTGTGGCTCGTCTGAAATTTGTCAACACATTCACTGACCTGCTTTACCATTACTATCAGCTGAGGAATGAAAGAGTATCCGTGATCAGTGAAATCTAAGTTCTGTTTACACTGCGTGGATTCCAGCCAACAACACAGACAAGTGCAGAATGTCACAACCCAGAGTAGAAAATACACAGAGCTGTGTGAAGAGAACAAATAGACGTACCTTCTAGAATCATATGAATTTAAGTTCTGTTTACACAGCATGGGTTCCAGCCAACAGCACAGACAAGTGCAGAATGTCACAACCCAGAGTAGAAAATACTCAGAGCTGTGTGAAGAGAACAGACAAATGAAAAAAGAACAAACATTGTGCAGAATGTCACAACCCAGAGTAGAAAATACTCAGAGCTGTGTGAAGAGAACAAATAGACGTACCTTCTAGAATCATATGAATCTAAGTTCTGTTTACACACCATGGGTTCCAGCAACAGCACAGACAAGTGCAGAATGTCACAACCCAGAGTAGAAAATACTCAGAGCTGTGTGAAGAGAACAGACAAATGAAAAAAGAACAAACATACAGGTATAGAAAACAGGCAATTCGTTAGGCCTTGAGCATGCCAGTGATCCTCACTGGCCACACTGCAAGCTGTGCTGTGAGCTGCGCTGTGGACCTGCGGGGTGGATGACCTTTGGACTACTAGTGGAGGATGCCCACACCAACACCGACGACAGCTAGCAGTAATTGCTGCACGAGGAGAAACACTACATCAATTACGGTAGCGACAGGCAGATAACAAGCGATACCTGCTCTGCTTGTGCTAGCAGTGACTGATGATAGATGTTGCTTATTTAGTGTCACCCCCATGGCTATTGCTTACAGTTGTGCTGCCTCTGCAGAGAGTGGTGTCATCCTTTTCATCCTGCAGGCACAGCACAGCTACAGCACAGTTCACAGCTTGCAGTATGGTCACAGTCTTATACAACAGCCTAACTACCGATGTCTCAGAACAATGTAAGACAGCCTTCATAAATCATATTGATCTCCATCCAAGTTTTTAAAATCCAATTACTTACTGACCAATCAACAGTGGGATGCCTAACATGTTATACATTGTAGCAAGAAAAAAGAAGAGACAGATTAAAATTCTAACTGAGAACCATGAATGGGCCACAAGCAGAAGTTAGAGAAGGAAAAGAGTCCAAGAGATTGATTTTAAAAAAGAAAAATTTCCACCACAGTATATACACTCTAATCAACACGACAGAAATATAACTTAACAATTACACTGGCATATTTCTTATCACTTTATGGCATCCTCCCAAAGCCCCTTGCAACATTTAGTGAACAGACTCACAGATTTGCACTCAAACTGGTCTGCTCATCTCTTCTGTATTGAATTCCTCCCATCTCCCCACTTCTGCTATCCACCTTGCCACCCCCCTCCCACCCCACCTCTCTTCCCAAATATGTTGAAGAAGCACATCAACACGCTTGTCTGCATAATACTTACGCCCTCCACCATGCACTCACATGTACAAGGGCATGTGAATGCGCACGCACACGTGAGCTAAAGCACACACACACACACACACACACACACACACACACACACACACACACAGACTCATAGGGAGACAAAAACAGATTGAAAAACAAGTTTGCCAGAAGTGCAGAATGTGTTGCAATATATTTTTTGCAAAAGATTGCAAGGATGTATTCTAGGAAGTTTGGGAAATGGATTAACAGAACTTCTTTAAATATTATACTACCAACGCTTAAAGAAAAATGCTGCTGTTTATTAAACACACACACAGACAAATACACACACGCACCTTTCAGTAACTGATCATTTTCATCACAACGCACACACTGATGACTGTCAAATTTCTAAGGTAATTCTGATCAAACTATTCCACATCAAATCTAGTACCTGATTTCCTCCGCTTCTGAGATATCGCCTTGTACCTTTCCTCCATTCGGATAGCAGTGTCCCTGACGTCTGCTTTGGAGTACAATTCATACAACAACAGTGCATTGCTGCTACTGGCTGCTTTCAACATGGACAAACATCTCTCATCAGCTGAAACACCTGCACAAAGAAAGATTCCAGTCTCAAATATAACTACAGAATTAACAACTAAACCTACAAAAACAAAAACTTAACACAAAACAAGTCGATCACACAGTTTGAACTTGTGACTTGAATCATGCGACTTGAATCAAACATGTATCATGATGTTGCTTAAATAAAGAGCAAGTTTCACTTTTACACCTCTGGTTTTGCACAATTGTAATCTCTACCGAGGAGGTCATGCACTTTGCTTATGACTGTTGGTTTGTCGGTCTGTTAGCTAAAGCAAGAACTATAGTATTGATTTTAACAAAACTTGGAGGGAAAAGGCCCAAAGATGAAAAAAAAAAACAAACTTGTTGCAGATCCATAGGAGATCCAGATCAGAAGGGCAGATCTACAATCTGTTACTCTTGGCGATGTCTGCATTCTCCCTGTGCCTTCTAGTTTTTAGATTAAATCAATAAAAAGATTAAAAACATCACTCTCTAACAAAATAGTGGGTGTTCAGTTTGCTTGGAGTGCGTCCGAGTACCCTACTTTTAAATCTGGGTTCCCAGGTGCTGGGCATGATGCAAAAAAAAAGGACGTTTAGAGGACTTTAAGGACCTCAGGTCATTTTAAAAGGACCTTTGCCTACATTACTTTATAGTATAAACTGCAGAAAGAAATTCTTCTATATTCCACACAGTTGCTTTCACAGCCTGTGCGAAAGGCATTGTGCACAGTGACAGCTTCCAACACGAAGCAAGGAAACCTCATGGTTGTCTTTGAGGTCACAGTTGATGGTGTTATAGACAGTCCAGTTCACATTAGGTCCATCCATGCTAAGCTGTAACAAGTTGCTCTTTTTCAGATTGAAATCTTTGAAGACAGACTGAAACTTTGTCATGTCCTTTCCCTTAGCGTGGCCCAAAAACTCTTGATGTCAAATAATGTGTTTTCACAACAGCATCCTGCCAGATGTGGATCATAAAGTCCATTTGCTTCATGTGGTTTTGCTTGTTCGAAGACCCATCGAAGAATAAAACATATCCACGTTGAGAGGAATCCTTGACATTCTTTTGCAGCAGTTCAGAAAATTGGGGTTCAAGCCCAAATGTCGTCAGGTATTGGCATCTTGTTTGCCCACATTTAAGTCTGTCTGGGAACATCGATCTCAACGATTCTCCACTCTGTTCAGATGATTTATTACTGCAGTGGCACGCTACAACTTTCAGTGCCCATATCACTTCAGACTTTAACTGATCGTTGTAAAGATTGTTGCTAACCCTACGTTGGTGTGGCTGGACTTCAGCTGATGGACATTCACTGCTGGCACTACTAGTGCTGCTACAGGCACTGGAAGTGACTGCACTTGACACGCTACTTTTCATTGAAAAAGACGTACAATTAATGAAAAAATTAGTCATGCTGCATCTGGTATCTGCCTTGAATTTTCGTTAATTTTTCTGATGTTTGTCACTCTTAGTGTGCTGCCTAAGAACACACTCTCGCCTACCGATGCCAGTTTTAATGAAACTCCACAAAGAAGGCAGCATGCTATGCTTGTTGTTGCATCCTTTCTCAGCCACTCACAAAAATCCTTCGAAGGTAACCATGCGTCTTACTTCCCTGGGCATTTTGAAATTTCAGTGCGGATATGAACACAATCTTCCAGACAATAAGGTGCACACCTATCAATAGCAGGTTAACCACAATGTATGGGGATGGCAAAGTCAAAACTTTGTGAGTGTGCTGAGACACGAAGCTTGTAGCTGTTGTCCAATGCCATTCATTATATTTGCAAGCTCAGAAGCCGCCATGTTATATACCTATAGATATTAATAGTAAATACGTTTTTTTTTTTCTTTACTTTTTTTTATTTCCAGTACACTGAACATGACACTTTCACGACAGAATGTTTAAAACGAAAATTGACTCAGCAAAATGCTGCGAATGCTAGCATCGTGACTTCGCGCCAACAGCCTCAACATCAGCTCAGAGAAATGTTCCAGCCTATGAGTGACGTCATCCACTTTGCAACATCTTGCCAGGCAAGCTTTTTTGTCTGCTGCAGTACTCTATCATGCTGGCGGCAACTTGCTAAATTAGGTTTTCAATTGTCAGATTTTATTTTAGTTTCTTTCTCTCATTTTTCATGTAAAAAGGACTGAACAGTACCTTTCAGAAATTAAATGGATCTCTTGATAATTTGAAAGGACCAGCTTGTTCAATTACAAGCACACTTAAAAGTCCTGTTGACCAAAATCCAGTTCGTAAGGACTTAAAAGGACTTAAAGGCCCCTACAAATCCTGTCAATCTGATCGGAACAATTCAGTTGTGACCAATGCACACCTGGTTCCTGTATCTTTTTTTAATTGTCAGATTTTATTTTAGTTTCTTTCTCTCATTTTTCATTTGAAAAGGACTGAACAGTACTTTAAGAAATTAAATGGATCTCCTGATAATTCAAAAGGACAAACTTGCTGAATTAAAGCACTTAAAGTCCTGTTGACCTAAATCCAGTTCGTAAGGACTTAAGGCCCCTACGAATCCTGTCAATCTGAACAATTCAGTTGTGACCAATGCACACCTGGTTCTGTATCTTTCCTTTGACTTTTCCGGTAAATTTTGATTTTCTTTTTCTCTCCAGAGAATGGGCAAGAGGAGGGAAAGGATGGCAGACAGAGCACAGTAAAGTGCGGGAAGAGAGGCACATGGAAGCTGGAATGAGATGGGGGGAAAAGCCGAGTAGGAGGAACAAAAGGTGGCTAATTGGAGAGATGGCAGAGCTTTTGCATGCTTTGACAACAGGTTTCTGTTGTCAGCTTACCTTCAAAGCATCCAGTCTCAATAATCCTGGCAATTTTAACTTCGCCAGAGGTGTAAAATGTGGAGTAAAAAAGTCCTTGGCACACATCCCGACTTCCGAACTCCAACAAAGCTTTCTCCAACTTGGGGAGAAAATATTTTTTCTTTACTGACAATGCCGTCTGTAAACATGGCTTCTTCATGGGTTCCTGATCAGTTCCATGCCTGCCATACAGCACAGGAGCTTTTCTTTAGCTTTGTCGTCTGAAACAGAAACAGAGAGTGGTGGAGGGGGCATAAACATTTTTTTTTTCTGGATCCAATTATCCACAAAGCACTGAACATGGAAAGTATCTCTCTGCACATGCTGATACAGTGTTCAGATTATGTTTGTCTCCCTTTTCCTTTGTTGTCTTTAAATCAATGATTTTTAAACATTCAGTTATTGCTTGAAAATCAGCCCACTACTCAGAGTAACGTTAAGATGCCACCATGTGACACAGATAAATCACTTAGTTCTGTCATAAAAACAATAAAGCACACACACACACACACACACACACACACACACACACACACACACACACACACACACACACACACACACACTCCAAACATCCACAAACAAGCAAATAAGACTGCATCACAAAAAAGCATATTCTGCAAGATGCCATTTCCCTCCCACGGTTTTTGGCACACACGTACTTTCCTTTCCACTTCGGGCATAGTCGTGTTCAGCTTGATCTGGGTCAAGGTCAGTCTGACTGGATGAGGGTTCCTGTAGTTGCACGGACATCTGGGAAATAAGTTAGACAAGTTATCATGGATGCAATCTCAATTTTTCTTTCACACACACGGACAAATATAGGGTGCACTCTATGTCATATAAATTCACCTGTGGGACCTCCAAGTTCAGTTCTTCTTCTCCTTAACTCAATGGGGAGTCACTGGGGCACACAATGAAGAACAGTTCACCACGTTCTTTAGTTCTGTCAGTTGAGAGACAAGGCCTCAATCTCTGCAAATGTTTTGCTGATCCACTTTGCAATGTGTTTTTGGTCCATCGTTTTTTTGTGTGTTTTTTTTTTTTGTCTCCTCCATCTCCCTCCTTTAACAGCTCCCTGGCAGATTGCTTCAGCAAAGCTATGGCTCTTGTTACATGGCCACACCAGTGTAGTTTTTCTTTCTTTGACACCAGGATGTCAACAGATCTTCATATAGGCCTATGTATTGCCTGATGGTTTGACGTAGTTGTTGATTAGTAACATCACTGATCTGATATTTAGTGTCTTACGTAACGTCTCAATTCCAGTTCCATGGCTTGGATTCTTATTTACAGATCTGTGAGGGTCCCAAGTTTCCATGTGTGCAGGAAGATGGAATGTACCTGTGCACGCAGGAGCCTGATGTTGGGTTTCATGGAGTTCTGTCCCAGGACAGGCTCACTAAGAACACTTCCTGTGCCTTCAGGAGGGGAGACAGACACTTGTCCAAAAATTACTCCTCTTATGTCATTAACATTTGCCTGCTACAATCTTCTTGAGCACATCATTTGCCATCATCTGCTATGATTTTCAAACACTGCAGGATACTGACTTCTCTCAACTAAAGTTTAGAGCCGGATTCTTCTGTGACGGCGAGCTCATCACAATGATGCACTACCTTTTTTCCTACATTTGATGTTGGAAGATAGGTCAGCCTGCCTATACATGACTTCAGTAAGATATTTGATGCTGTGCACCACAGGAAGTTCCTGTTTAAACTCTCTTATTATGCATCTGGAGAAGCATCCACTGGTGGATCAAGAACACATCTTGGCAAACGCAGCCAGGAAGATTGTAAACGAGATTATTAAGGTACAGTAACTATGGCATCCAACAGGATGCAGTCTTCAGCCCATTGCTGTTTCTGTGCTGTATCAATGACCTGCCAGCATCAGTCAAATCACAGGTGCATTTATTTTCAGATCACTGTCTGCTCTATGGACAGATCAAGACCTTCACCAACCACTTTGCCTTTAGGAAGACATCAGGTGTTGAAAAGACCGGTGTTGAGACTGGCAACTCCCCCATCTACTTTGAGTGGTTGCGGGTTTGGTGGCAGCCCTACAATCAGATTTGTTTCATTGAACTGCAGATGGCTGACAAGCACTGCATGCTGCTAAAGTTTAATTTATTTATTTTTTAATTAAATTCAGGTAAACTGTATGTGATGCCACTAACTTGTAACAAAGATCAGCCAGGAACAATAGTTCCAGTAACACCATTAAAATCCCAATCAGCAGGACAGACAAATTCTTCAGAAACTGATTTTATGAGGACAGTGATCTTGGATACTTAAACGATCTCAATCAACATCGACTGCATGCGTAAAGTTTGATGTGCGACTGTAAAACTCGCGTCCTCACTCACCCCCCCCCCCCCCCCCCCCCCCCCCCCTTTTTTTTTGTTTCTTTTTCTTAATCTTCATCCGATATATGTAGATACAGCCGGCCATGTCTCCCTGATGAGTTTCCGACCCAGCGGACGGGGGGCCTCGGAGCAGGCAATACAAATATATCTGCCTTTAAAAGGGATTGCGATGGTTCTCTTATGCAGCCAGTGAAGAGTTTTCATATTTTCTTAATTTCGTGTTCCCAGTTTTTACATCTTCAACCTCCTGCCGCCCCCCCCCCCCCCCCCCCCCCCCCTTCCGCCCTCCTTAAGTTCAAGTTTTTGCCAAGTCATTACTATGAAGACAATTTAGTTGTTGGCCTGCGCTTGTTTTCCCCCACTGTTAGATTGTTCGTCTTTGTATTTGTCTGACTTTGTTCAAGTTTAAAAGGCTGTGCCGGTCTTGAATGGAAGTTGCTCTGTGTTGGGTTTCCTTGTGGGAGCAAAGACTATCCCACTTGTTTACTGTTCATCCGTATAGTGTCCTCTATCAACAAGCTGACGATTCCGACACTCCCCCCCCCCCCCCCCCCCCCCCCCCCCCCCCCCCGCACTCGTCCCTCCTGCATTGTGTTTAAAGTCAGCACCGCTTTCTACAGGGTTCTTGATTTACAACTCACTAGTTTATTCTTTATCATAAATACTAAATTAATTAACAAAAGTTGCAATTGTTTAATCCAGATACAGATCGACCCAACCGTTCGGCCTTTCGCCCTTTCACGTCATTGACCAGCGCTCTTCAGGACAGCATGCCTTCTCTCCGTGACACGCGAGTTAGCTCTGCCTTATCTCTTACCTCAACTGTCCGAAGAAAATGTGCTTAATAAATTACAAACTGTGCATACAACTGACAGTCACCACCCACAGACAGCGGAAACAGCTGCAGCTTTCTAAGCAATGCAAGGGAAACCACTCCACTTCCACCTGCGAGGTCGGAGAGGAAAATTAGGACACGGCGGAAACGACGGCAAGCCTGCTATGCTGCATTTGGCGTTCACCTGCACTTACTGTCTTTCGCTCACCATGCGGATGGGCATGAACCCTTTTTAATTTTGCGGTCTGTTTGTTTTAGATGTTATCCTACATGGACACATTTCCTTTACAGGACAACAATTCATAATCATGACAAAGAGTAATGCGCACAAAACGTCCCCCTCACCTAGCCACCCTTCCCTTTCAGCACACACACACACACACACACACACACACACAGAGAGAGAGAGAGGTTGAAATTAACACCATTTCATCCTTTCCTTCTTTCTGCCCCTCCAATCCATGTCTAATCATTTGGTACATTGTTATGTGCTGGCCTTACCATGTATGCCCATATGTCCTGTACTAGACATACCTCAGTTTTCCATCCCCCTCATTGCTCCCCCCCCCACCCCCCACCCCTCTTCTCTGTACAGTCACAACCCACCTCCCATTCCCACCCCCTTCCCCTCCCCGGTGTTAGGTTCTCACCAGGCCCACACCGTCACGTCTCTCCTCTCTGCCTCTCATTCTGTCCATGTTCCCTTCTTCTAATCTCCCCCCACCCCCACCCCCCTCCCTCTCTCTCTCTCTCTCTCTCTCTCTCTCTCTCTCTCTCTCTCTCTTTTTTTCTTTTTTTTTTATGTGAACATTTACTTCGTTGTGGTATGTTTCGCGTATGTCTTATTCTTGAAGAAGCCCTTGTGGCGAAAGCTTAGAGCAATAAAATCATCCCTGTAGGAAAGATGTTCAGCTTGTTTTAGCATTCATTTGACTTTATTTTTAGCATTCATCCCCCCCCCCCCCCCCCCCCGCCCCTTCAAATCTTTTCCAAGTTATCAATATAATGATGGAAGAATTGTTATCCCGCACTTTTATTCTCCCCCTACTGAATTGCTGAATTGTTCAAAACACACACACACACACACACACACACACACACACACACACACACACACACACACACACACACACACACATGTTCTAGACTCTCTTACGGGCAGGAAGTCTTTTTCAGTGCTCCGAAAAGTTTACTGAACAAGATGCAAAGTTTCGATTGCAAATCTTTCAAACTGGCTCTTGGTGTGCCGTATCATGCATCATCTTTGGGAACATATAGCGAAGCAGGAGTATTAATTACCATTAGATGAACATCGACGGCTAGCTGTCGCAAAATATGTCTTACGAATTTCAACACACGTGACAGCAA
>JADBJO010000185.1:207500-247500 GCA_016801955.1 Conus betulinus | reverse complement strand
CCTGTTCCAGTGGTTCTTGAAGGTCCAGGGACAATGCTGAGTTGTCCACTGCAGCCAGTTCCCACGAGGACGCTGTGTGAGGATAGGTCCTCTGACAGGTCTGCAAGCCCCTAGCCCTGCAGCATGCAGACGATTCTGAACAGTCTCTTCAGAGATTTTGACATCTGGGTAGTTGCTAGGCGGTTGCTGAGGCTGACTGTAAGGGATTTCCCAGGCAAACACCCAAGTGCGTTCTCACGTTCTTGCTGCTGTCGCGGATTCTTTGCACTTGTATTGACGGACTGGTTTTCCTCAGAATGACCCACTGTGTGTATGGCTTGTTTGCCTTCCTTTGAGCATTCATTCACTAAAAACGTGCATGAATTTGCTTCACTCAGGCGCAAAGCTCAACAACCACCATAAAAAAAGAAAATTTGTCCAAGTGGCTATTTTGTGCACATGCAATCCGACTGGCGCTAAATGCGCGAGCACACGTGAAGCACAGACGTAAACAAACATTTCCAACTGTTGGTTACATCCTATCAGTGCTTTGGCATTCACAGCGAAGATATTCAAAAGTATGCGTTTCTTTTTTTTTTTTTTTTTTTTTTTTTGGACAGTATTATACTTATAATACTTTGTTGATTTTTTGTTTAAACATTTATACCTGTTGGACGTATTGCAATGCGATTTGATTTACAGACAAGCACATCGTTCGATCAAAAAAAAAACAACCAAAAAACAACCCAACAGCAACAAAAAAAAAGGGTATCACAATAATGCACAGTGATATTTTAACGCATCGGAGTTGAACTCCTGAGCTTCATTTATGCACATATGTACGTCTTTGGGAACACTGCTTCTTCAAAAACAAGAAGATAAAAAGCCGAACATGTTTATTCTCATTAATGCCCTAACACTGTCAGTCTTCCACACTTACTCAAATCCTCTTCTGGGTCAGGAACAATATCCACTGATGCAAACTTTCTCCCACGAGGCAAAGTCTCCTCCATAGACCTTCGCCCCATGACCGCCACCACTGTAGGTATTACTCTCAAATCTTCCATCACCATGACCTCAACCTCCATGGCAGTCCATGAGGCACCTCAATTTTGTGGGTGGTGCTGATGCCAGATGGATTGCTGCCTTTGGAATCACCTCAACAAACTGAACAGGGATTTATCCCAGTCAGGTGATATGAAGACATTTTTTTTTCTTTCTTTCTTTCTTTTTTTTTTTCTTTTTGGATTAAAAAAGGAAGCAAATGCAAACATCAGGAAAGGTAATTGTTCGAAAGTTACCAAACTTATCTGTCCAACTCCTAATTTTTCAAGACTTGAAATTATGATGTAAGATACTGCTTCCACCATCCTTTGTCAAGTACTACACCTGCTGTGATTCAATTGAAAAGAAAATCTCGACTTATCAGTTTTTCTTCCCTTCCAACAGCGCATTGACATGCAAGCCATTTTGTTCTATTTTTATGATTTTTTTTCTATGCCATTTCAGTGGCTTAACAGTCTTGTGTTCCTGTAATTCAATACTGAAACTCTTCATAATGAACGGGACTATTTAGCATCAAAGTTTACACCACCATTTCATTAGTTATGCCAGTCGATTGTGGAAAAGTCTTATTTGCAGGGCACAGTTGGCGGGTGATACAAAATCCCCTGTATACATGACCAGGCAGTGGCTGACATCAGCCAGTTTGAAGACAAGGCACAAAATCCCCCTGTATAAATGACCAAGCAGTGGTTGACATTAGCCAGTTTCAATACAAGGAACAAAATTCCCCTGTATACATGACCAGGCAGGTAGTGGCTGACATTAGCCAGCTTGAATACAAGAAAGAAAGTACCCCTTGTATACATGACTAGGCAGTGGCTGACATTAGCCAGTTTGAATACAAGAAAGAAAATCCCCCTTGTATACATGACCAAGCACTGGTTGACATTAGCCAGTTTCAATACAACCCCCCCTCCCCCCCCCCCCTGTATACATGACCAAGCAGGCAGTGGCTGACATCAGCCAGTTTGATGAATGACCACCAAAATTCCCCAGTATACATGACCAGGCAGTGGTTGGCATTAGCCAGTTTGAATACAAGTAACGAAATTCCCCAGTATACATGACCAGGCAGGTAGTGGCTGACATTAGCCAGTTTGAATACAAGGAGCAAAATTCCCCAGTATACATGCCTAGACAGTGGTTGACATTAGCCAGTTTGAATACAAGGAGGCAGTCCCCAGGCTGCTGACTCTTCTCTGGGGGTAAATGAAAAAGGGTTAAGTGACCCACTGCTCACTTCTGGATGATGATCTTCAGCAGAGTTGATGGAAAAGACAGACGAAATCCGAGTGAAAAAACAGGCAGAGTGCTGTGCTGACCAAAACCTTGGAAACGCGTTCGGGCAGCGTTCACATCCGGCGTCAGAAGGCTGACAGGGAAGCACCTTCGGCACCAGACTCACAGCTGCCAACGTTTTGAGAGCTCAAAGTGTCGCACTTTGACATTTACACATAGCACTGTGACAGGTCATTTTCAACAGAACTCTGCTTCGTACATGACACCTTACTGAACTAAGAAAAAGGAAATCTAGTTAAATGTAGTACGGTTTTTTATTTAAACTAATCTTTCAGAAAATAACCGAGAACAATTCCGGTTAATAGTGGTAATATCATTAAGGGTCTTCGTGTTTGTTGTTTTTTTTTAATACCTCTCCTTATTGAACTTGACCATTCTTTTTCTTTAATAGGAAAAGCGTACGGGAGTTTCGAACGTTCTAAGATGGCGGCTCAGATGGGTGCACAGTTATAAGGTTCTTTTATTGATTACTACAGGTTTTATTTTACATATCTCATTAGATCGAACTATCGGCAAGCAGTAAGAATTGTCAGGAGGTCTGGACACGGGACCAAGTGTGCGATTTGGTTACAGAAATTGAACGCGCAGGTAATGTAGCGGCTACGTGCTCCGAGATATAGATTAATCGTCACAATAATTTCTACACCATTCCAGTGTACTGACCTACAGTTTTGGGGTGGGCGTTTGTAATGCACTTCCCTTTCCCCCGGCGTTGAGAGAAAAAAAACCTGCGAGCTTCTCGCAAGTGACGCACACCGTTCCAAGAACTAGCCATTTGCTCCCCAGTGTCTCTTGATAATTACATCACATTATATAATGATTAGTACAGCCATGTACAGTATAAATATATATATATTTCGTAATGCCGAGTCGTTTAGGTTTCTGCGTTTCCATAATACTTTTTGTAGTTAAAAAAAGATAGAAATCTGCAGGTATGTTCGTGATTTGTATAGTTTGATTAATGTAATTTGCTCACGAATGTTGCACGCTTTAATGTAATTTGCTCACGAATGTTGCACACTTCATCTAACATTTCTAATTATTTAGCATTTCCAATATTGCTAAACTATCGACAATGGCTGCATAGTCAAACTCTTAACCAAAAACAAGAAGTACACAATTCTCAGGTGTTTGTAAAAAAAAAAAAAAAAAAAAAAGTTAATAGTTAATTTTGATTTTTAAGTATTGATTGATAAATATCTATGTGTATTTTCAACGTTACGAATATATATTTTAAATTTGTTGTATATCAGATTTATCTCAAATTGATGTGTAAGTGATCAATGAAAGACTTAAAAGCTTTTATTTGGCGCATAGATAAAATAAAATAAAAAAAAAACACGCAATAATTATTCCCCTTGAAAATCGCTATCCCATCATTCTTTTTCGACAGACACAAATGATGAAACGCATGTCAACTGAGATAACACTTTGAATCTCTCAGGGCTCCCGGTGTATACTGTAGACGTGTGTGCGCTAGTGTGTGTTCATCAGTGGGGTGATGCCAGCGTGCGGACATGAGTGTGCAAGCCTTGTGTGTGTGAGTGTGTTAGTGTGTGTGTGTTAGTGTGTGTGTGTGTGTGTGTGTGTGTGTGTGTGTGTGTGTGTGTGTGTGTGAGAGAGAGAGAGAGAGAGAGAGAGAGAGAGAGAGTGTGTGTGTGTGTGTGTGTGTGTGCGCGCGCGCGCGCGTGCATCCGTGTGTGTGTGTGTGTGTGTGTGTGTGTGTGTGTGTGTGTGTGTGTGTGTGTGTGAGAGAGAGAGAGAGAGAGAGAGAGAGAGAGAGAGAGAGAGCGTGTGCACGTGCACGTATAAATTGCATTTGATTGTCTTGTTGCTGTTCTTGAACCCAAGTCATCTTCTTAACATTCAAGCACGCAGTCATTACATACAAACACACGCGCGCGCGCGCGCGCGCGCGCACGCGCATGCACACACACGCTCGCACACACGCACACGCCTGCACACACATACAAACGTGCGCGTGCGTGCACTCGCTCCTACGCACACACAATGCACATGCGTGCATGTGTACACGTCCACACCCACATGTGTGCGCACATACACATGAACGCACAAACGCATACACACACGCACATGTGTACACACCCACATACAAAGACACACACATTGTACACATACATATGCAGATACGTACGTATGCTCACACAAACCCACAAATCACACACACACACACACGCACACACACACACACACTCGCATATACACGCAGGCACACACACACACACACACACACACACACACACACACACACACACACACACACACACACACATGCGCGCAGACACACACACCCAAGCGCGCACACGCGCGCGCACGGACACATGCACACGCGCGCACACATGGGCCCGTGTCCACACATCCATACGCACACATGTGTACGCTCACTACACACGCATACAACATCACAGAAAGAAAAGGCAGCCAATGTTAGGTAGGCAGTGAAGGTCTGACCAGCGCACTGGGCAAGGGCGAAGATCAGACATCTGCTAAGTCGTGGCCACGAGACCCTCTTCTTCAATTCTCTCATCTTAGTTGTTAATTCTTTTATCCATCAGTTCACAATCATGCGTAGTGTGGTCTCAAAAGTTAACGGATGTGGTGTAGTGTATATGGACTAGTCCGCATGCAGTGACGCCTCCTTGATGAAACTGAAATCGAATCTTTTTTTCGACGGCTTTTGCCTGCATATTGAATTGAGGATGGAAACCAAAATTGTAAGTTCTGAATGAAATGAAGTGTTTGCTCTCACTCATAAAAAGCGTTGCTGTTGTACAACAAAATGTTGCCATAGTACATGGGAAAACACAGTGTCACGAACTGATAGCTCTGTTGTTGATGAATCAGTGTCGAAATGGCTGAACCGTTGATGGCGTCACTGAAAACCAGCCAAAATAATATATTGTGCACAAAAAGAAACGCATATTTTTTTCGATGAAAATATTGAGGACAATTTTGACAGAAACATGCCCCGTAATAGCAGGGAACTCTGTCCAGTGTGAATAGTCAGACATAATGAATATAAATAACAGTAGATTGATGTATTCTTTCTTCTGTGGTTGTAATATTTTGAATGCTAAATGACGCATGAAATGAAAATATGCGTTTCTTTTCGTGCACTGGAAGCTGACAGTGAGGGGACAAAATGCAAGGGCATGAGACAAATCCTCAAGGTACTCCATTGTTCACTGATCAATACCGTTAGCACGATAAATTGGATCTGCCTTTTCCACCCTGTGGACACTTTGGACTTTCTATGGCTATGCGTGCGTGCGTGCGTGCATGTGCGTGCGTGCGTGTGCGTGTGTGTGTGTATGTGTGCGTGCGTGAGTGTGCGTGCGTGAGAGTGCGTGGGCGAGTTTACATTTATTAATGCAATGAAATGAACATGTTTTTTGTGTGGTGGTACAAATTATTGTTAGAGCAATAAAAGTTTTTTTGTAGTGGTGATTTGACTTTTTTTTTTTTTTTTTTTTATAAACTTTCTCTCTCTCTCTCTCTCTCTCTCTCTCTCTCTCTGTGTGTTTTACTGTCTCTCCCTCGCTGTTTCTCTCTCTGGCTCTCCTCTCTCTCACTCTGTTCCTCACTCTCCCTATTTCTCTCCCATTCTCTCCCTCCTGTTTGGCTCTGTCATGGTTTCCTCCCTTAGTCTATTGTCGCCCTTGGTGTCTGCATAACTTCTCCACTATATCGTCCACCTATATTCTCCCTTTGTGTGCCTCCAGCGTCCCTGAACCAGACTCTAGGTGCATGCTGTACTTGAGGTTAGCCCCCCACCCCCCCTTCCAAAAAATGCAGGGAATCGACAACATGCAATGGGAACATTGGTCAAGCAGTTTAAAAAAATAAAAAGTGTGCCACACACACACACACACACACACACACACACACAAAACATTATTTGTGTTCTGTCCAGCTTGGTGATAAAGTGACATGGGACAATATACGCTTTGTAAAAAGCAACATTGCTGCTAACCGCTGGTGTTTCTTTTTTTTCCTTTTTTTTTCTCAAATCGCTGCCAGACAAGGGCTTTAAGCCATAATATAACTTGCCTAGGGTTTTATTCGTAGATGTTGAGCATGGGAATGGAAATATACCACAGAATACCATTACAGACCATTGTAAAAACATGTCCACGGTCCTTGACCATGATTATCCTGGTTCAGCCCCTCTTGACCCTTCGGTCGAGAATTCAGTTGTCATATATATATATATATATATATTTTTTTTTTTTTTGTTGTTGTTGATAAACATTGCCAATATTCGTAGATGCTGAGCATGGAAATGGAAATAGAATACTGCAAAAATAATGACCATTATTATCTTGTTTCAGCCCCTCTTGACTCTTCGGTTGTGAATCCAGTTGTCATTTTTTTTTTATAACATTGCCAGTTAATCTTTGTTGGTCCACTGGTTTCCAATATCACAACCAAATTGATAAGACTGATAAGAAAAGACTGTACATAAGAAAAGATTATACAAACACACACACACACACACACACAAAACACGTGCATGCAGAATGCATGCACTCCCCCAACACATGCACGCATACAAAGAGTGCACATAAAACTGTTTCATGCCCATTTGGTTCTATCGGAGACGGGTGATGGGTGGTGCAAACAGAGGTAGGCCTACTTGTCACATTTTTTTCAAGTATTTACTATAGTTTCGTTTGTATCTTGATTTGTCTTTGGACACAAACACTGTCACTGATACCCCCCAAAACAAACAAACAAACAAACACCCCCCCAAAAAAAAAAAACAAAACAAAACAAAAAACAATGGCACACAGTTATTGGTATATTTTTGTGCTTACTCCCATATGAGATTTCTAGATTTGGTTATTCGTATGATTTCAGTATACTGGACAAAAAAAATATGAATACAATGCCCCCCCCCCCCCCCCCCCCCCCCAAAAACAAAACAAAAAAAAAAAAAAAACAACAAACAAACAAACAAAAAAAACCGAATTACAACACACAACACAACACACACACACACACACACACACACACACACACACACACACACACACACACACACTCATTATACTAATAATTATTTTACTGTCAACAGACATGCATACTGTAATGTGTTGTCAAGATAAACAAAGATGCTTCTTTCCTCGCCAGTTGCCACCTTTTATTCGCCCGGAAACAGAAAGGACGCACGCCATTAAGTGGTCAAACAGAGGAATACTCTGGATAAAAAATCTCACGCAGCGAGCGACCAGCTTTTCTGACGTTGGCTCCGTCGCGCTCGGCAGGCGCTTATTCTAGGTCTGCTTTTCTGCGGCCTGCTTTCCAATCGCTGCAAGGGAAACCACTCTAATTTCACGTTCAAGCACTGAGATTAAACTTTGGACATGGCAGGCGGACGCAGACGACATGTGGCAAACCAGCTATGCCGCGTGCGTCTTACACAGACAATTACTTCGTCTTTCCACACCCCTTTTGGATGGTCCTAATACCATTCGGACTTTGCACGCTGTTTGTGAGTAAATCAACTGCAGTCTCCGTCTCCTTCATCTTCCCTTTTGACAAGACAAACTGATGTAAATAAATAAATTGACAATCATCTAACAAGTCACACATAGTTAAGCAACCCCCCCCCCCCCCCCCCTTTTTTTTTTCTGCTAAGATTTACTTGACCCGGGGAAAAAGGTTGCACTTTTTTTTTTTATCATCCCGTATGTTACTCTGGAACCAATCTTATTATACCACAAATTGTCCAAAAAATCTTGAGAAACCAGTCTACTCAAATATCATTTCTATATAATGTGGATGATCTTCTTCCTCTTCTTCTTCCGTAGAGGACCACAATCAACATTCTGATTCTTTTGTTGCTATATAAAAAAGGGGGCCCACGAGCCAGCGTTCAGTGCTTAAAAAAACAAAAGAATTCCCATTAGCATTGCCAGTCTTGCTGCAACCAAGACACATCACCCAGTCCTCAGTGGGGTCTCCTCTCACAAGATCCCTCCACACACATAGCCAGTCTTGCTGCCACCAAGACACCCACTCAGTCTTTTGCTTTTGGAAATCCCCCCTCACAGGATCCATTCGAGATTTTTGCCTTGTGAAACTATACCTTTTTCTTTTCTTTTATCCTTCTCTTTCTTCTTCCCTCTTCCTTTCTTTTTCCCCTTCCCTCTTCCCTCCCATTTCCTCTTTCCCTTTTCCTTCATTCCTTTCTACTAGAGATTTGCTCCGCCATTTCATCTCCTCTGGGGCCCCCCCTCCCCACCCCCCCACCCCCCCCCTGAGTTGATCCCCAGAATGACCCAGGTGAGCCAGGCAGAGCCTTTAGGACTACATCTTATGTATTTACCTCCCCCACCCTCTCCCTCCCCTCATCCCCACCCCTTTCTGCATATGACTCACAACAGTTTTTGCTGGCAGCCCCTAGCGAGACCATCCAGGACAGTGTCTTTCAGGTGGTTATTTTTTATCCTGAATGTTTCCATGGACTTGGCGTTAACAATGCACTGTGGCAGCTGGTCCCATTCCTGAATGGTGCGTGATGATTCCTTCATGTTCGTCTAATGTGGAACGGGGAAAGTCCATTTTGAGCCTGGGAAATAAAATAAACCCATGTGGATTCAAGTCTTGGTAGAGCTGATCCAGCAGGGCCAACCAGCACAGCCCCAGGCTTCAGAATTCTCACATCCTTACTTAGCTTTCTAGTGGGTGGGTCAGGGAGATGGGGGGGATGGGTGGCAATGATGGGGGATGGAAGGGGGAAGAGAGTGAGAGGGGAGGTCAGATGGGTTAGTAAGTTGCTTAGGCCTTAATCTGTCTGAAGACTGCTTATGAGTTGACCCAGGGGAGGCTGAGGAGGGGGGGGGTGTGTGTGTGTGTGTGTGGATGTTTAATTATACGAATTGCTGATGGGAAGAACGGATGTATGTCCTGTTGAAATGGTTTTTGACCACCTTAGTCAAGATCAGAGCAGATGATGAATGGCTTGAGATCAGTTTTTCATCATCCTGACTTGCATGTTTTTGAAGGAAAAGCAAGGGACTATCATTGTCAAAGAATTGAAAGTGCCAGAAAAATTGAAATACTTGAACAGATGGATGAAAATTAAGGTGCTTGAATATTAGTTGAAAAAAGATCTATTTGAAGAAGACTGGAACCGACTAAAGCATTACACATTTTTGTTGTTGTTGTTGTTGCTAACTCCCCTCTCCTCCTCCCCCTTTTACACCTGTTTTTCTCTGTGCCTCCAGTCTTTTTTCCTCATCCTTTCCCATTCCTTCTCTATATCTCTTCTTCACTATATATATATATATATATATATATATATGCTCTCTCTCTCTCTCTCTCCTTTTACCTTATCTCTCTCCTCTGTATCTTCATAATCACTTATGCCTCTTTTTAATAATTGCATCATTTGATTATTTTGATGTTACTACTACTTGATAATTGCTAGTGTTGATTACACTTGGCATGTTGTGACATTTATTTAAAATGATGTGCAGTAAAGATCCTGTGAATGAAGAAGTGCGACTCCCCCCCCCCCCCCCACCCCCCACCCACCCCACCTCCTTTTTATGCCTTCAAGACTGTCGACCATAAGAATATGCAGTGGCTCATTGTTGAACGATCCTTGACATTGTAAGCCCAAGTGTTTTCTGTCAATGTTTTTTTTAAGTGTTTCTGATGTCAGTGTTGGTGATAGCAATATTTAATGAAAATAGTGGTATTGTTCTACTTCTAATCATAGAGAAATGTTAGCCAACATTCTCATGTTAGTTGCAGTCAAGTAAGTATTGTTCTATGCATTTTTTTTTTGGTCAGATGTTTGTGATGTCTGAAGATGACATATTTGTGGAAATTTACTTGTCTGTTTTATATGTTGAATAAGTGTTGTTTTGCACACGTGTGTTTTATTTTGGACATTTTTTTACTCGTTGTTGTATTACATTTCAGAGTATTTGTTTTTTCTTGGACAAGGCCTGATCCAAAAAAAAGGAAAAAAGCCTCCACTAACGACCCATTAATGTTATCCTTGGAAGTACACAATATCATTATCTTTCCTACTTTCTGTTTGTCTCCTTGAATTCTCTGTCTAACAATCACTGTCTCAGTTCATCCCAGTTTAATCCACTAGAGCACCTATAGCTGTTTATGTCTTACTTTCAAGAGTGTGATGTGATCTACAGTAATTAATGCCCACATGTCAATGTGTTTCAGATGGCAACTTTCAGTCCTGACAGTGCCTTCCGCTATTTACCATGGCCTCTGAGTGATTTCATACACTATATGGGTCGTAGTCATCACACACGGTGTGCGTTTCTTTGTGAGTAGATTGCAGCAGCTGCGTGCTTCAAACTCAGTGACGCTGACTCCGCTCTTGTTTTTAATAATGTTACTGGGCTTTAGTTGTGCAGCAGTGCATCTTTTTCAGTGTGGTGCACTGCAATTTATTTGTCCATCTTGTACTAACTGTTCTCTCTTCCATCCCTGTTTATCTAACGCTTTCATTTCTCTCTGTTTTTCCATGTATTTGTTTTGTCTGTCTCCCTAAGTCAGTCTCTGACATGAAATACACAGTACTGCCACACACATCTCGGTATTCTCTCCCTCTCCAACCTGTTGTTGTGTCCATTTCACATGTGAAGATTGGCCTGTGTGTGTGAGAGAGAGAAAGAGAGCTCTGTGTTAGAAACAGTTGCTTTATTTACAATTCAATGGATATATATACCACAAAGGGGCTTACCAGTTAATTGATTTGTAAACCCAGTAAAATGGAATTACTGATTTACTGATGGACATCAGAGTAAACAGCGATTTACTTTTTAAGATGTATATTGCTTTGGACAATACGCTGAGCCAACTGCATGGCAGGAAACAAGCCAGTGGCTTCAAACACAGATTTTTTTCTCGGGTGGTTGCATGCTGTGAATCACCGTATTGTTGAATTTTTGACATAGGTGGAGGGGGGGGGGGGGGGGGGGGGGGGGGGGGATCTTTCACAGTTTCTGTGTAACTTGTGTAGGTATCTCTTTCAAAGTTTGTGTCCATTGTATCCCCATGCTATGAGATGTGTACCAAACACAGTCATTGGCATGTTTTTATTTGGCATTCATTACTGAGACGGTTCAGAGCAGATTTTAACATGGTGGTCATCAAATAGAATGTGGCCCCAAGATGTACCCGTTTTTAAGTTTGGTGATGATCTGTTGTGCAGATTGGGATCACAGGGCAGATCCATGATCAGCTCAGAGGGATTACCACAAAGTTTCCTCTGAACATCAGTGTTGTGAAGTTATTGTTACAAATTCATAACTATCTGTAATATCTTATGTCCATAGACGATGAAAACTCTCTCTGGAGATATGAACATTGACATGTCATATTTTTCGTGTCATAGTTAGGTGGAGTACATGGGAAATCCCTATCTGTTGCAGGTGTGTGTTTGCTGTTGTCGCTCACTGTGTAGAAGCAGCCTATGCAGGGAAAGTTTGCCAGTGAGTCACTTGTGCTTGGGACTCAATCTGTCTTCAGATTCCGATAAAACACATATATACAGGCATGTTGCAGCCATGCACCTACATACACAAATGCATCCTTGTTTGAACACAGGTATGCACTCGCATGCGGGACATTCATGTACGTTTGCACACATCTCTGTGGACAATTCACACATAGACATAGTTATTCACACATGTGTGTAAGCATATGCATGACATTTTATAAACATGCTTAGATGTATTTGTGTATGCGTTCATCTACGAACATAGTCATACAAATGAATGCACACACACATACACAAACACATGCACATGTGTGCACGTGCACGCGCGCACACACACACACACACACACACACACACACACACACAGAGCAAAACTGAACATATTGACCCTGTTTCACTGTGAAGTAAGTAAAGCACCATTTTGGAAGTATTTTGTTGTGAAAACCTGTAGCACGAAAAGATTATTAAGTTTTTCTTGCCTCAGTTTTACACTAAGAGCCAAGTTAATACTTTTGATATTCACAGTGATGTTTTTTTTCCTTCTTTTTTTTTGGTTGTTGTTGACAATTTCTTCTTAATTGAGTACTTTTTTCAATGCCCTGATATGTTTTGCTTTGATGTCCTGAATATTTAGACTCTTACGTTGCTCTATATTTTTGAGTGTGTGTGTGTGTGTGTGTGTGTGTGTGTGTGTGTGTGTGTGTGTGTGTGTGTGTGTGTGTGTGTGTGTGTGTGAGACAGCAGTACATTTGTGTGTGTGTGTGTGTGTGTGTGTGTGTGTGACAGCAGTGATTTTCATTTGTATTTGCATTGTTTCGAAATTCGAAGTTATGTGAAAGAATTTTTTTATTCAACAAATGTTTACATCCCTCTCCTTCTGCTGGCTGAACTTTCCCAGACCTTAAATCAAGGTACCATTTACTGCTGTAAAAAAGCAGGAAAAATCCAACCCTACGAGTGAACTTATTTGAACTCATCACTGTCAGCATTGCAGGCAATCACTCAAAACACCTGACTAAGGGACCATGGCTTATGCTTTTTGTCCATGTTTGAGACACCTGTCTTCTGGGTAGGGAAATGAACGATGTCGCCTTCCTTTGTGGAATTGACCAAAATTGGCTGAACTGATTGAATAATCTGCCCATGGCTAGGATCAGGCTGATACAGGTAGTATACATTGCCAGTCAGAGTATATGATGTGAAATTGCCATTGTTTGCTCATAGTAGAGATATTCATCAGGGACAAAGAGTATTTTTGTTCATATTTGAGATGTACTGTTTGTCTTGCCAGGGACACAAACGTTTTGACGCCAGCAGCCACAGCCAAGTGGTCCTTCATGACCTTTCTTTTTGGCTTTGCTTCCCTGGGACGCCTGGTCTACTACAAGCCCTCCAAAGCTGGCGGCAAGCACCAGTGACAATAGGGAGAAACTGAAAACTTGAAAGAGAAAGCAGAGAGATATTGCCATCTGGTGTCCTCGGCCGACGTGTTGACCTGTGATGGGCTGGGCACACTGGATGTGTGAGGAATGCATGTGTGAGGAACAGTGACCTGTTATGTCTGAGAGTGTGGAACCCTGGTGATTATTGGGGAAACGATGTTGATTCAGGACGGCTGTGTGGTAATTATGTTGATTCAGGACGGCTGTGTGGTAATTATGTTGATTTAGGATGGCTGTGTGATAATTATGTTGATTTAGGATGGCTGTGTGATAATTATGTTGATTTAGGATGGCTGTGTGGTAATTATGTGATTTTAGGATGGCTATTTGGCATAATGATGCTGATTTAGGATGACTATTTGGCATAATGATGCTGATTTAGGATGACTATTTAGCATAATGATGCTGATTTAGGAAGGCGGTGTGATAATTATGTTGATTTAGGATGACTGTGTTGTAAATTATGTTGATTTAGGATGACTGTGTTGTAATTATGTTGATTTAGGATGACTGTGTTGTAATTATGTTGATTTAGGATGACTGTGTTGTAATTATGTTGATTTACTGTGTTGTAATTATGTTGATTTAGGATGACTGTGTTGTAATTATGTTGAGTTAGGATGACTGTGTTGTAATTATGTTGAGTTAGGATGACTGTGTTGTAATTATGTTGATTTAGGATGACTGTGTGGTAATTATGTTGATTCAGGATGACTGTGTGGTAATTATGTTGATTCAGGATGACTGTGTTGTAATTATGTTGAGTTAGGATGACTGTGTTGTAATTATGTTGATTTAGGATGACTGTGTGGTAATTATGTTGATTTAGGATGACTGTGTGGTAATTATGTTGATTCAGGATGACTGTGTGGTAATTATGTTGATTCAGGATGACTGGTGGTAATTATGTTGATTCAGGATGACTATTTGGCATAATGATGCTGATTTAGGATGACTGTGTGGGGGAAAATGATGTTGATGTAGGATAACTATTTGGTGTAATGATGTTGATTTAGGGTGACTGTTTGAAAAATGATATTGATTTGACTACATGTATTTGAGAAATAAGCGACTGTTTGAGAAATGAAATTGATTTTGACTATTTGAGAAATAATGTTGGTTTAGAATTATTGCTAGGGATGATTTGAGAAAATAATTTTGATTTAGGATGACTGTTGGGGGAAACAATGGTGATTTAGGATGACTAGGGATAGGGGGGAGAGTGATTTAGGATGACTGTGGGGGGAAATGATGGTGATTTAGGAAGGCAGTTAGGAGGGGGGAGTGATGATGGTTTTGGATGACCGTTGTGAGAAATGATGGTGATTTAGAAGAACAAGTGAAACAGACATTGGTGGGTAAGGTGACAAAACAACTTGACCCCTGACAGTGGGAGAGCGCTCAGATTGGGGAGATTGGACGGAGGGGTAGAGGTTTATGGAGGGTGATGTTGGGTAGGGGTGAAGGGTGGGGTGAAACTGCATGGGGAGTGGAAGGGGAGGGGGGTACTAGTACTCAAGGAATGGAAGAAGTGAAAATGGGAAAGGCAGAAAAAGGGGAAGATCGCTTGTGCTAGGTAGTTATCGTCATTTATTTGTAAATTGTCATGGAGCTGATAGTGTGTCTGCTGCAATAGTTCAGCAGTAATTGGGTACATGCAGAGCACTGAAGCAATGCAATGTTGAGACGATGAGACCTTTGAACTGGTTCCTCATTGATTGTGAATGCCAGTTGTAAATTATTCGCTCTCGTGATTGTGTAATAATTTATTGGATGTAAATATTTTGTCTCTACATTTTTTTTTTTTTTTTTTTTTTTTTTGAAATAGGTGTGAACATTGTGTATCTGATATATTTTCTTTTTATACTTCTCGAAAGACCTCTAAGATTTGTAGGCATTGCATCTAGCCTTTTCGTCCACTGTTGAAGTCAAGTGTATTGTCTCAAAAATATAGTGTCAAGGGAAAATGATGTAACTGAAAGAAGTCATGAGGATAACTATAAAATTTAGTTGGAGTTCTTTGTGACACATAAGACGTGCTTCATAGATATTCAGTTTGAATTGAACAGTCCCTTCCTGGACCTGTCACTGAGGAAAAAGACTGCTGTGGTTTATTTCAGGATGACCTTTGCAAATCTCACAGAGAAGGATTAAAGCACCAGTGGACACCACACAGGTATCGGGTGGCATGCAAGTGAGGTCAAGGGTGAAGGGTTTAGCGCACACAGGTTTTAAAGGACACAGACATGAGGTGAAGGTGCTGTGTATCATTCAAAGCCTAACCCAAGGGTATTAATGCTTCTTTTGGGGGACAGTTTCCTCTCCTTTCTTTTGCACGTGAACCCACCCATTATGTTAACCTGAAAAAGAGGATGGTAAGAAAAATGTTGACGTGATTGTTTTTTTTTAAATGTGATGAGTATTTCTTCTGCTGTTAGTTGATGTGGATTCCTTCCCCAGGTTTTCATGCGTTTTCTCTTTCCTATTTAGGGCAATGTATTATTGTTGTGTGCTTGTCATTCTGTTGCAGTGCATACAGACACACTCCAGGGCTTTTTCTCTTTATTCAGGCATTTTGCTTGCCTATGGAATCAAAACATGATTTTCTTATATGTGTGTGTGTGTGTGTGTGGTGTGTCTCTCCCTGCCTTCTGAATGGTTTACTCCAATATCATTCATTCCAATTCTTCCAGTCCATAGCCACACAGACAAAGGCTGTGTTGGAGCACTCTAGCACACAAAGGACTATCAAGTCATTATGGAGCAACCCACCAGAGAAAGTGCTACACTGCTGCTGCCATGTGACATTATCTTTTTTTCAGTGTGAAGTGTATGTCAAGTCTTCTAGCGGTATGATGCATACCTGTATTGGCATTTAAGTTTCATTTAACTGCATGGAGGAAGGTAGTGGGTGTATTTGAATTGTAGATTTGGATGGAATCATTAAGTGGTCTGCTTGGAAACTGCTGTGAAAACATGACATACTTGCTGAAAGACATAATTTGTTATATGTCTTGATGTTATTAATCATTAATTTGTGTAAATGGAAGTTTCCCTAGCCTTGGGAACAAAACATTTTTGAACACAGATTCATGAAACAGCTTTGACTGTTTACATGAACAAGAACCAACATTAGCAGCTTTCTGTTTTTTTGTTTTTGTTTCATTTCATTCATGTTCAGTCTTTCTGAATCAGTGTCTGTGAGAGTGCCACATGCCAAGTTACACATCTCTCTCAATCTGGCACAAACAGAGCGTTCATGACCGGGGGATGTGGAGCAGTGGGGTCAAAGCCATTGTTTAGAAAGCCAGCTTGAAGTCCCATGGTTGGGAGGGAGAGAGCACTCATTGCTACAGTGGCCAAAGGCACCTTCTATAACGCCAGTTTGAAGTCCCGTGGTTGGGAGGGAAAGAGCACACATTGCTGGGGGGCCAAGGCACCTTCTATAAAGCCAGCTTCAAGTCCCATGGTTGGGAGGGAAAGAGCATTCAAAACTGCAGAAGTTAAAGCCATCTTCTAGAAGAAACCAGCATCAAGTCCCTTCACTGCTATAGACTTCAGTGAGGACTGGTCCAGGTTCTCAAGTGACGATCTTAGCAGTTCTTACTCTTTTCCATGTATGGAAGAACCGGTGGTGACATGAGGCTTGTCCTGGGTTGCCTGGACTTGGGATGTAAGCTTGTTTGCTTTTCAGTTTGATATGATCAAATGATGATGATATTTATGTGTTCTTTGGCAGTTTGATTTTGATGTGAGAAACATTCTGTTCATAAAATAATTGATTCAATTTGTGGACACATTCATCTTTACACATTTTTTTTTTTTTTTTTTTTTTTTAAATGAATTGCAGTGTCAGCACTAAGTAATTAATGTTGTATTTCATGATGTTGCTTGTCTGTGCAAGGAGAGGATTTGTATACAATGTGCTGTTTTGTTTACACAAGATTGGAGTAATATTTTAGGGAAAAATAAGACAACACTTATATTTGTCAAAAAATAAGACAGAGTAATTTCTCAGTGAAAATTAGACAGGTGCAATATTTCAATGAAGGATGAGATTATAGTAGTATATTGGTGAAAAATGAGCTGGGTAATTTTTTAGTGAAGAACAAGACAGGAGTAATATTTCAAAGAAAAACAAAACAGGATTGAAAGTTCAAGGAAAAAAGAAGATGGGAGTACTATTCAGGGAAAAATAAGACATGAATAATTAAAAAACCTTGTAGCTTTCATGGGGAAAAGAGTCCCTGACATTTTAGGAGCCACAAAGTCAGCCTGTTGAATACTGTCTGATAATAAAGAGACTCCCCAGTATAAAATGACCCTTTGCCCGTTAGCATAGCTCCAACATGTTTCACAAAATGCCATACCTGCTGCTGACCTGTTGGCCAAGGCCCTGTTGATAGACACAGCACATTTTTGCCCGATTCTCCGCGGAGGCGGAGATTCAGAAATGTAATGGTACAGTGTTTTCTACCCTTCCTCCCATCCTGCCTCCTTCAAGAACTCTTTCCAGGGAGAAAATTTCCTTGCCGATTGAGCGACTTTCTCTGGACCAGGGTTCAGCTCTCATATGTCAGCCTGGTTCACTCTTCACCTTCCACACCTTCTATGGCAAGTGTTTTGCATTTGAAAGCAGTCTGGACAACTGAAAAGTTTGGTCCCCCTCGTTTTGAAGATGGTTTAAACTTCTGTGACAGTTTCTAGCCAAATGGCTCATCATAAAAAAAAAAAATCTAAAGACGGTCTTGCAGTACTCCCTTGTGGAAGATTGCACACTCACTCGCTAGTACGGGTTGGTAGCTTATGTACCTTCCACATAGAAGGAAAACGATACCGATCGGTATTGGTATGTGTGCAGTCCTACTTGCTGTGTGCAGTTTTTAATTTTCGACATGGATACCATTTTTGAATCAAATATCAAGAAAACTATCAACTCTACTACTACCAGGGCCAGACTGAATTCAATCTTTACATTTTTATTATCAGTTGGTGTTTTTTGTATATACAGTGCTCGATTTTCATGGATTTCCCCCCTTCCAGTTGACTGATCATGTGCAGCTTGAGGGAGAGTTACAGACCCTTTTATAGTCACTTGATGAAATAATACAATCTGATGTTGAAGTGCCATACATGTACTTCCTGTATAACATACCTTTGAATTTTCACAAAATGGCCTTGAAAAGCAGCTGAAAATCCATGAAAAGCCCTTGAATTCCTATTCTTTAAAATCCATAGGAACTCTGAATTTGTAAAATTGGTTTGGCAAAAAAAAAAAAAGTATATTTTACAGTTTGATTTATCCCAAAGAACAGAAGTTTTAGTTTTTTCTGCATCAAGTCTTGAACTCGCTGCCATTTAGTCTGCACAATTTCTCATTTGTGCCCAATATGAAAATTTCTTAAGACATATCTGGTTTTTTTTAAATTAGCATTCCCCTGATACATGTTGTAAGTGTGTATCGAATGGAATGGGGTGGATAATAGGTTGGTGTGAATCAATTGCTGTGGTTTAGGGTGGGGAGAAGAATGAGAAGGTAACTGCTTTGGATGTGTGTACGTGTTGCTTTTCTGTGAATAGTGAAAGGCTAGCACACCGAGTTGCTAATGGAAAATATTACACTGTATAAGAGGTTTTTTTTATTAGTATCGTAAGTTTGAAAAAAGAAAACGTATTGGTTAGGCAAATATTGAGGAATTTTCGGTTTGTGAAATATAGAGTGTTATTTGTTTGAGTGGTGATTTGACAAAAGATGAATACTGGCTTGACAGTAGATAGTGTTGTTGGTTTGACCAAAAATACTTCTTCTTTTTTTACAGTGAAAGATACACTTTTATTGGTTTTGGACAAAACAGAGTATGGGTTCATTTAAAGTGTTATTGTTTTGACATGATATAGTGGTATTAGTTCAGTTAAAAAAAGTGTTACTGGTTCAGTAAAAGATAGAGTGCTATTAATTCAATGAAGGCATGTTATGGGTTTGACAGAGGACTGTCTTTGGCTCAATTAAAGATAAAGAGTCATTATTCCACAAAACATGTTATTGACATATCTAAATTTGCCCCAACAGAGAATATGAGTATGGCCTGCTTTCCACTGGTATTATCTGATGTAATGGGCCTCTCTGTTTATTTTTATTTTTAAAAAGACTTTATTTTTAACTCTCTGATTCCTAATTCTTTCATAGTCTACAATTTGGGTCAGCCCCTAAGAATTTAACTGAATTCTTTGAAGGTTTTTTTTTTATCAACATGTTTTTTTCAATTTTATTAGCCATATAGCTGGCAACATATTTCTAAAAAGTGAGGTATTCAGGGGTCAAACAACCATGAGATGGTTTGCAGATATGATTTTGATTATTTAGTATAGTTCGTTGCAGTCTCAGTTTACAGATATTTAATTAATTATTCAGAATAGTCCTGTGCACATTCTGTGTCAAAATGATGATTGGAGTTTGAATTGACATATTAAAAAATGAATAGTTGTGAATGAGTGTTTTTATCTTGAGACAGCATTAACATGAAGATAACAGATGAAGATTGTAGTCTCACTTTGACCTGGCATGCATTTTTGGGTATGCACGGGCCGAGCATGTGCCGACTGTTGGGTCTTTACATTGATTACATTGGGTTTCCTATGTAATGGGTTAGCATTGAAGGATAAAAATCTATGCAAGTGAATTGTAACTTGAGGTTTGTTTTGATCGGGACATAGATTGCTGGGTTTAGAAGATTATTGGTCATGTTTTATACGGATATTGTGATCAGTGTTTATCTGTCATATTGTCATTAATACAGATCTAGGCGAATGGTACTTTTGGAACTTTTTTTTTTTTTTTTTTAAAAAGAATTGATCTCTTTTTCTTTCTTGAAAAAAATAAAGAGAAGCAAAAAATCGTTGGCATTATAAGTGTGTGTGTGTGTGTGTGTATGTGTGTGCATGGTGTGTGCATGTGTGTGTGTGTTTCTAATCGATTTTGTCTTCTAAATTGTATGCTTCTTGCTTTTCTGCCTTATTGTCTGCTCCTGTTCAGTCCCAACGATGGCCATTGCAGTTTTATTTGGTTATGATCAGCAGGACATGAATTATTCTGAACCTATTAGGATTCTTTCAATCTGAGTCCATCAGGATTCTTGTGAAATCAGTACACACATACATAACACACACATACATATATAAATAGCGAGAGACACATAGGTATAGATACCGACACCTGCCAATTTCCAGCCACAATGTAATGGAATCTTCCGTGAGAAGAGACCCCACCCCCTACACATGACCCTAAAAATTTCTCTATGGCCCACTTTCAGCAGTTTCATACATGAAGTGTGTACATTTGGATACTGTAACTTGGTAAAAGACAACCAGGCGGGTCACTGTGCACATTTCTGTCAGCTGAATACAGATTTGAACTGAGCCATGCTGTGCAACAAGAGTTTGCCTGTTAACTTTCCCCTAGGAGAGAATCCCCAAGTTCTTATTTTTTCACACGCACACAAATTTCTTTTTCAAATACTGTGTTCTTTGTCAATTTAAGAAGTTTACATGTACCAATTCTCCGCTACACAGACCGCACACCACCAGCTTTCAGCAGACAATGGCTCCAACACAAGCAAGCCCACTGACATTGTTTGACTTTTTTATTGCACAAATGTTGAGAGTGGTAGGGGTACACAGCTGCTATAAGAGGGTGAAAACAAGAATGCCCCATGACAATGAAGAGGCAGATTGATACATAAGAGGTATCAGACCATGCAGAATGGTGTTCATCCAAATCCACTGAATATTCATTCCACATGACTCAGACTGCTGTGAACTATGTATCAGTGTAAGAGAACATGGAAAAAAAAAACCCCAACTAATCATCGGTTAGAATAAACAGCCTCTGAAAACCGAGTCTGTGATGAGTGCTTACATAGAAGCATTTCTCTCTCCCTTTTTGTACAGTCCTATTTTATAAAATGTATATATGTTCTTCAACTTCAGTAAGCATTCACTTTTCTCCTATTGTTGATCCACATTCATTTCTCCAGGAAATGATTCCAAGACCTTATACTGTCCACTTTTTTGATGACAGAACTCAATGTTTTAGCATTTCTGAAACTAAATATATTCTGAAATCAGATACATAACCCCTGAAGTTCTCTTACAATGATACACAAACACCAGTCCTTTTGTTGCTATTTGGAAAAGGGAATACATACTTTTTGAGAAACTGTTATTACGATACATAGCTGCCAACCTTCAGATGGCCAAATCTGGAAGCCAGGGGATGAAGGAGTAAGTGTGGCATCGAATTATAATTTTTTTTTCTCCCTGATCCTTCCACTCAGCAATGTGACATTTGCATGAAGAAACATATTTTCCATTACATGTAACTGCTGATGCTCAGAACAATTATCACCTCGACTTTTTTTCTGCAATCCTTTCATCAAAATTTTGCCAAAAATGATCCCTAGCAACATACTTTTACATCTATATTTTGAAATTGTGGCACCTTTTCTCCATAAAATTCAGGATTTCTTTTTCAAAGAAATTCCAGAAAACTTGGGAGGGTTGGCAGCTATGTATGATACACAGACCAGCTGCCCTTATCCCAATTCATGTCAACAAACAAAACTGTGGCCAAAAGATGCACTACAATACATCTCTGGCAGCTGCTTCCCCTGCAGTAGTCTACGGCATGATTCCCTTGTAAATGGACTGCAACTCAAGAGCATCACCAGAGATAGACACATACACCAAACAAAAAGTCGGCCACAAAAAAAGGGCAAAAACAGATCTCTTTACTAAACAAAAGCTTTCAATAAACTAGACAAACGGTTTGCCGTTGCTTGTACTTTTTAATATGACATCAGCGTGAGGGGTTGCCTGTATTAACTAGTAGCCTATTTCTGGCAGAACATTCCACCATTTTACAAACCACAATGGATTATCTTGTCTGCCTTGGACATCAACGGTGGCGGTACCTTTACCCCTTGCTGACACATCTGTCACCAATACTTGAAGCTGAGGTCCTCTGTGTGAACCAGAAATGGTAAAGTCAAGCTTGTAGTATGTCATTACCATAGACACATTAGGGACTCTGAAATAGAAAAAAAAATAGAATAGCCAACAAGAAAAAAAGAATAAGGGACAGGGTATGAGTGGTGAAGAACAGAACAGGATAGCAGGGTGGCCATGAGCAGTAAGATACAGAATCCACATAAAGCAGTACACAGGACACACCTCAACAATGGCTACAGGCAGAACCACAGGCTTTGACAACCACACTATGTACGCTAGGAAACACCAAATCATGAGTACACAGCACTGCCCGTCAGCTTGGAAAGGAGGACAGCAAGTCGACAGACATGGCCATGGAGCATCCAACACACAGACACCAAGGTCCACAAACCCAAATAGCATCGTCAACAGAAATACCAATGGACAACCTGTGTGAAATAACTCCACTGGAGGACCATGACAAAGGAAACAATGACATGAAAAAGACAGGGACTGTCACCTGGGTGAGTCACAGAGACATTGTACATTTCAGTATAGTCTGCACAAACTTGGGATGGGCATGTACTGTGGGATACAGACTGAAAAAAGCTAGGACAGTTAAGCACACACTGATAATACATCTTTTTATCATACATTTAAAATACAAATACATGAACAAAAGAAATGCATATAGTTTGCAGCATGGCATACTTCATATACATAGAATTATATATATCTCCTGTCTGACTCAGGTCAACAGAGTGCATGTGTTTGTGTGAAGTCACCAACTGCTGACCTAGCCAAGAAGTTCCTATGGCGGTCCTTAGTCATGCCAAGGTCATCATATTTGTAGCCCAGCCTACCGCATCCGTCACATCAGGGCAGCAAGCAAGTGAAGAAAGGAACTATATACAAAGTTGAAATGCAAAAAGTTTAACCTAACGCAAAAAAAAAAAAATCGTAACATTCTACATCTAAGTAAGATCAAATACAAAATGCTGATTTCCCTAAGATAAAAAGTAAAAAAAGTAACATCAGGCATAACATCTTGGAACTAGGTTTTTGATTGCACCCATCCTAAAGCCTGATAAGATGTTGAATGCTGATCCACTTATCACACAGTACGCATCATAGAGCTTCTGCCTTTCACAGATGAGTAAAATGACCATTCTGCAGCCTGCACAGTGACTAAAATTCCTGATGTCCTTCCCCCCAACCATTGTGTGCACTTTGCACAACATGGCCATTGATGGTCTGGCCACATGTTGAGCTTGTGCATCTTGATGTGAAGCATAAAGCAGAGACAGGTTATCTGGCTCACTTGGCCATCTCACATGATCCAGTAAGACAGCATGGATTTTTTTCTGAGAGGGCACAAAAAAGACAGATTCATTGGCTTGTTCACTGCTAGGAGGTGATGTACAGACAAGAAATCTGAAAGTCACCCACACATTTGTTGTAACTGATGCAAAAAGATGTCATGACAAGTTTCCCCACTGTATTTTTACTCTCTTCAGTTCGTTCACAGCACAGTAATTATCTCATCCATCTCTGTTGTTTATATGCAATGTCCCTTCCTTTCTTCCCCTCCCCAACTCTCTGAAGAGTCACTGCCTCCCCCCCCCCCCCGAAGAACTGTTAACCAAATGATCTATATGCAGCTTCACATTCACCAAGTTGCTATTAAGTGCACTGTCCTCTGGTTCTGACTTGAGCAGGCGTTCTCAACACTGGCAAGATTCCACTACAGAATGGTCTCTGACAAAATGTCACCTCTGAAGGTTGAAAAAGGGTGCCTGAACAGCAGCATGGTAAAAGGGGAAACACCATCATATAAGGTTAACCTGCCAATACAGAAAACCTGCAACACTCCACAAGAAGAGCAGATCTGGACAGGCAATTGCCCACTAATTGTCATAGCGTCACATTTGAACCAGACAGACCAGAAGTTCTTTGGTCAAGAGGGTCTCAGACTGCTCTGTCATCACCGTAGGTCTGCAAGGTGTGACAGAAAATCATGGCAGGGGCCACACATGGACTGATACTGTATCACCAATATTATTCTCTGAGAACAGCAAGACAGGGCTTAGAGGATCTTGTTCACTTTCCTATCCCTTGCTACAACTACCACAAGTCTGACCCCTACCTTATCACGCACATCCAGGATCATCACTCATGGTTTACAGTCAGTTTCTTGGTTATACTATTTCTTGCTGTCCTGACTGAGGACAGGCAGTTGTGAAGATCTCTGACTGTCCAAGCCTCCTTCACAGTCCCTGTGTGACCTAGAACCAAGGGACAACTTGTAGCATCTCCAACTCTGCAGCACTGAACTGAGCAGGGCAAGATCACGAACATCTTCACCATCTGTTTGTCATTTTTCACTACATGACTTTCATCATCTGTCAACCACCTCACTACATGACCTTCACCATCTGTCAGCCATCTCGCTATATGACCTTCATCATATGTCAACCAGTCTCACTACATGACCTTCACCATCTGTCAGCCACCTCAATGTATGACCTTCACCACTGTCAACCAGTCTCACTATATAACCTTTACCATCTGTCAGCCATCTTTCACAACATGACCTTCACCATCTGTCAGCCAGTCTCAGTACATGACCTTCACCATCTGTCAGCCAGTCTCATTATATGACCTTCACCATCTGTCAACCAGTCTCACTACATGACCTTCACCATCTGTAAGCCAGTCTCTCTACATGACCTTCATCATCATCTGTCAGCCAGTCTCTCTACATGACCTTCACCATCTGTCAACCAGTCTCTCTACATGACCTTCACCATCTGTCAACCAGTCGCTCTCTACATGACCTTCACTATCTGTCAGCCAGTCTCACTACATGACCTTCACCATCTGTCAACCAGTCTCTCTACATGACCTTCACCATCTGTCAACCAGTCGCTCTACATGACCTTCACTATGTCAGCCAGTCTCTCTACATGACCTTCACCATCTGTCAACAAGTCTCTCTACATGACCTTCACCATCTGTCAACCAGTCTCTCTATATGACCTTCACCATCTGTCAACCAGTCGCTCTACATGACTTTCACTATCTGTCAGCCAGTCTCTCTACATGACCTTCACCATCTGTCAACAAGTCTCACTACATGACCTTCACCATCTGTCAGCCAGTCTCTCTACATGACCTTCACCATCTGTCAACAAGTCTCACTACATGACCTTCACCCATCTGTCAGCCAGTCTCTCTACATGACCTTCACCATCTGTCAACAAGTCTCACTACATGACCTTCACCATCTGTCAACCAGTCTCTCTACATGACCTTCACCATCTGTCAACCAGTCTCTCTACATGACCTTCACCATCTGTCAACCAGTCTCTCTACATGACCTTCACCATCTGTCAACCAGTCTCTCTACATGACCTTCACTATCTGTCAGCCAGTCTCACTACATGACCTTCACCCATCTGTCAGCCAGTCTCTCTACATGACCTTCACATCTGTCAACCAGTCTCTCTACATGACCTTCACCATCTGTCAACCAGTCTCTCTACATGACCTTCATTATCTGTCAGCCAGTCTCACTACATGACCTCACCATCTGTCAACCAGTCTCTCTACATGACCTTCACCATCTGTCAGCCAGTCTCTCTACATGACCTTCACCATCTGTCAACAAGTCTCACTACATGACCTTCACCATCTGTCAACCAGTCGCTCTACATGACCTTCACTATCTGTCAGCCAGTCTCACTACATGACCTTCACCATCTGTCAACAAGTCTCACTACATGACCTTCACCATCTGTCAACCAGTCTCTCTACATGACCTTCACCATCTGTCAACCAGTCGCTCTACATGACCTTCACCATCTGTCAGCCAGTCTCTACATGACCTTCACCATCTGTCAACCAGTCTCTCTACACCACTGTCACCATCCCTCAGCTAATCTAACTTCACGACCTGTCTGCTGGTCTTCACAAGCTGATCTTTATTTTTCTTAGCATGAAGCATCCCTAAGGTAAGGTAAGGTAATGTTGCTTATAGCCCAGCCGACTGCAAAGGGCCATATCAGGGCTGTCACCATGTTTAAATCACCTCACAAGTCATCAAAAAAGAAAAAAAAAAAAAAAGAAAGAAAACAAACAAAATTTTTTACACCTCTCTTTTAAAATACATCTTCTAAAAACATACTGGAAACTTTTGTTTAAAAATCTTTCTTCCATAAAATCTTAGAGCATCCCTGGAAGGCAGCTTTTTCAAAAGGGTTGATGCTGGTCCTGACTATCTAGGGTCCTACTGATAGTGCTAGAGCTGTGATAATGAGGTAGGAGACCAGGAGACATTCGCAATAACTGTTGGGCCTGTGACTGTCAACAAACTCACTTCAGGCATAGCAACTGACCAGTGAGGATAACACAATAACATTCTACGTCAAAGACATCAGGATCTCTTTTTTTTTTTTTTTTTGCCAAACAAAAGTGAACATGCTGGTCAGTCTGACTTACAATGGCAACGTAGTTTATGATCCTGAACATCTTTTCAAAAATCTTGCCAGACAAACATGCTGTTAAACATGCCGCTTCAGCTTTTGATTCAACATATTTCATACTTTCTAGAGTAAATAATTTTCAAATCTTTACCAGCTTGAGATTTCTGTGATTATAGTTTGCCTGCATACACTTTTGCTTAAAACCTTGCCACTAAGCCTAACGCAAGTCAGATGGGGTCAAAACACAATCAAGTTGTTATATTTCTTTTTTTTTTGTTGTTGTTGAACAGTCTACAAACAATAAAGCATGACCTGTACAATAATTTATGAGAGTATATATGGTACATTATCATTCACAGACACGTAAAAAACACTATGTACACTCTAGAAATAAAGCACTTAAAAAAACTATGTACACTCTAATACAAAAGCTTCAATTCGGTCACAGTATAACACATACAAATGCCAGAAACACAGAGATGGACACAGTCATTGTACAGTGAAGTCTGCACTGCAGAGAAGCTGGACTGGTACGGCAGATAAAATCTCTCTTGACTAGTGACTAGCATGGCAAGGTTCAAAGCACCAGCCTTCCACTGCAGTCTATAAAAAGGGTAAAGGTAAAGGGCATTTTTTTTTTTTTTTTTTAAAGTCAAGCATAGCTGCAAGTTTGCGTGCCCTCTCCACTGCGAGTTTCAGTCTTCATACAGAAATGGCCTCGTCTTCTTTCATCTGGGTTAAGTCTGTCTTCACACGTGGACATTGGCTTACAATCTTTTGTCACTGTTGCTCAAGCAAGGTAAAGACTTACAGAATGGCCCCAAATTTCCTACCCTAAAGTTTTTTTTCCTTCCTATCACTGGTAAAAAGTTGTAGCTTCAACTATGCACTGCTTTAAAGATACAACAATGAGAGAGGATGAGAAAAAACCAGCTGACAGTTGTATGGTGGCAAAGGATTTTTCTTTTTTTTTTCCCCCCTCCCATCTATTTTTTACATTTCTTGAGCCAGGTTATGAAATATCAAGACCCATCATTTCATAAAGCCTTGCATCTGTACCCTGGTTTTTCTCAGAGGAACTAATGAATATCTGGGTCTGTGTATGCATTCTGATGATGGCAACCAGAAATCTACAGATACAATGGTTGCAAAAATGTAACTATCCTCCCTTCCGATCATGAACGCACCTAGGCTCACACACATACACACATGCCATCTTTCTTGATAAAATATATGTGAAATCTTTATAACACACTCTGAATAAAAATGTCAGTATGAAAGACTTTTTTTCACTTGAAAAAGTAGATTTTTTTTCTTTCAAATGAAAAACAAAAGTGAAAATGGAAATGAAACATTGAAAATGGACAATTGTGTCACTGTGGTTTCCTTATTGTTCCTCACTTGCTTATCAGCATATATGGTCCTCATTTTCAGCCACTGATCTCAGTCTAAATTGTCATATTATAGACACCTGTCTTCATCTTCTTGAACAAAATTTTGGTAATTTTTTTTCTTCACATCTTTGCAGTTTTCCTTTTTACTTTAAAAAGTTTGCTGTTTACAAAACATACACAAACATACACTGACAATATTCAAACTGATTTTATTAATCTTCTTTGTACAGACAGACATCTCATCCGATGTGTCAGGTTACGTAACAACAACAAAAAATCCTAATAACTTTATAACTCACCATTATAGCCCAACAACAGGCATGAAAACGACAAAAACTCTGTGGGGGTCTCCGCAGTTGGCAAATGACAAACTTTAATCCTAACAACATCTGTAAAGAGACTTCATCCCAACTTTCTCTCGAACACCCTTGATCAAGAAAATTAACAAAAAGAAATCTTGACACAATCATACTTGCACACAAACTGTTTTCGCGCTGATCACAGTGAATCACCGTCAACTCTGTCATAATGCATTAGTGTTATCATGGATGAGAAATTGTTTTAAGCATGAGCTAACTTTCTATAATTCTATAATTTGACCGATATATCATCCTCATTTTTTTTTTTTTTTTTTTTTAAACTTTCTGTAGTTCTGTAATTTGACTGATATTCATCCTGAGTAGAGAGAGAGAGAGAGAGAGAGAGAGAGAGAGAGAGAGAGAGAGAGAGTGGGGGATGGAGAAAGTGGGAGGAAGGAAGAGGGAGGGAGAGAGAGAAAGTGAGACCCAGAGAAAGTGAGAGAGGTCTGGGAATCATTGTAAATATACTGATGTCATAAAAAAATACATCTCCTCAGCGGAAAGATTGAACTGATTGGACACAAGCCTTGCGAGACAACACAGATGTCAAATATACATGCAACAGGCCATTAAAAAGACTTCCATCACAGATTGTACAACGATGTCAGCCAACATGTTCCATTGTTTGTGCCAGCAGCTAACACTATGATGGACTTACAAATACATAAGCTCATCTTCACGTTCAAAATAAAACCCAAAAACCTCACTTTCATGTGCAGCACTCAACAATCAGAATAGGACTGAGCAAGAGGGTGGAGGGTGGGGGTGTCAGGAGGTAGAAGGGACTAAGGGTAGGGATGAAGAGTCTGTGTACTGTAAGTGAATGAAGGCAATCACAGATTGGATCAGGTAAAATGGCCGGGGAGAGGGGGGGGGGGGGGGGGGGGGGGGGGGGGGGGGGGGGGGGGGATGGCAGTCCTGAAAGGCAGGGAAGGATACAAGATGAGGGGAAGGAGATGAGACATACCCACTGAACGTACAGAATGTTTCCAAGTCACCAAGCTCAATGCCAAGAAAATGGCAAGCTGGAAACAACAGCAGGGCAGCAAGCAACAGCAGGATCAGGCAGCAACAAAGGACCGGAGCACTGGAGCAGAAAGAGAGAAGGGGGAAAAAAATGATGGAAAGACACCAGAGAAACTGATTAAAAGAACTGCAAGACACTGGGAGCCTCTCCCCAACCACCTCAAACAAAACCTTCACAGTTCGGTTTGACACGGGACACAGTCTTTGCCAGGAGCTGCAACTAGTACAAACACAAAAGATGTTCCTTAAAAGAGAAAATAAATGGCAGGACACTTTGTTGGGAACTCAATCTAGTATGCACAAGAAACTTTGTTGAGAGGTCAGTCTGGCATGGAAAAGAAAAATGATTCATACAAAAGTCTTCTGAGGGAGACGGTCTTTGATGGCAGGTCAATCTGGTAAAGGAAAAAAAACACACACACACACAGAGAGAAAGGCAGTCCACAAAAAAGTCCTTGAGGGGAGAAAAAAAAAACCCTTTGTTCTGGAAGTCAATCTGGAACAGACACAGAGAAGAATGTTCTAGATAAAAAAAAAAAAAAAAACTCTTTAATGGAAGGCTGTCTTTACTGGGGGGTCAGCCTGGTAAAAGTACAGAGAAAACTGTCACAGCATTAAAGCCCTCACATGGAGAGTGTCTTGGTTGGGCATTCAAACATGTGTCGACGAAGTCAAACATGTCAACAGAAAACAAACCAAAATCCCTTGGAGCACTCAAATCTATACAACCCAAAACTGAATTCAGGGGGGTTACAATTATAAATGACCACAAAAAAACCCCTACTGTACACAAAGACTGACAGAATTTGTTACACTTGTTCAAGGGATATTATAGGCCCAGTGATGCTCTTATCATGCCTAGGGAGATGATGACCTCGGAGAAAAGGCCGCAGGTTAAAGGGCAAGATGGAGGGATTGAGGAGAACCACTTAATTATTTTACTGTGGGGGAAAGGGAGTGGGGCAGACAAGGAAGCCTTCATATTGAAACAAACATTTCTTCACCACCATCACAATCACAAATGGCCACTTTTTTCTATAAAAAAAATCCATTCATATATTACACTTACACACAAATGGGCCGCAAAAATACCCCACCTTCGCAACTCTTGAGACAGATAAAAAAAACTAATGGGCGACTGGACTGATGTATATATTCAACATGGTGGTAGTAATGCCAATATGATTATGGATGATTGCTACACAATGATGACACCAAGAATGACTTTTGCCAAAGACAGATCTGTTACTCTGCTGAACACAAAGCACAAAGAGAGAAGAAATAATCTAAAGCTGTTGCAAGAAATCTGTTCACACCAGGCAATGCTGTCACCTCTCCACACCATCCATCTTCCCTCTTGAAGAAAAGAGAGGACACCAGTTCATCCCCAAAGAGACAAACAGTCCCAACAGCTGCAGTGGCTTACAGCACCTTCACAGGCCTTCTATACACTTCCTTTGTGTCCTTTCGCAAATTTTACATCCTTTCAGACATTCTCTGTAGTGTCCTTTGCCCAAATCCTTTTTGTTTTCTTTTCAAACACTTTGCTTGTTTTGACACTGACAACAATACCTGAACTCACACTGTGCTTATGACTAATCACAACTATCAGCTGTACAGTTTCTAAGCACATTAATTACCATTTGCTGGTTTCAGTACTTCAAAATACTTGTGGACAAGGCATTGAGCGATTGTGGGTTTGCACATTGACAGATGCAACACACTGTTCTGTAGATGAGGATGCATGTCACCATGCTGCGCCCTATCTGTGGACTGAATGTTGCAGTTAGGCTGCAGACACACATGCCATCCACTCCATCTGTTGTTTAAACCAGATCAGTTCTGTTCCTTGTCGTGACTGTGACACAGACTCAGACTTATCTTCAACAGCTTTCTGTATTATTCCTGTGGCCTGAACTGCTGGTAACAGTGTACACTAGACATATACTAATCAACTGAAAAACACAACTAACAACATCAGTTATACAGCACACATTTTCATGTAAGTATACCTAGGCAAAAGGAATCAATGAATAAAAGCATCCCCAAATTCCCACCAGCAATTAACTTGCAATTCCCAGAAAAGATAACTACCAAAAGACAATGACCAAACAGAGCAAGACATAAATGAGAGCTGAAAGAAAGTCCATACCGATATCTCACACACAAAAGACATTTTTACACACACTGAATAATAAAAACACAAAAATCAAAATGTCAAGAAACATGTAATGTATTCATCAATAAAAAGAAAAGAAACTAATTTGTCTATGTCATAAAAATTCTTGAAACTCAGTACATGTACATACGTTACATAAAGGTACAGGATCCAACTTTCACTTGTGTCTTTGAGTTGGGTTTGTTTTTTGGTAACATCTGCATCTCCAGCCTCTCACTCCTGCCACTGACAAGAAATCTTTGGGACATACGGACATTGTGCATGACTACTGATGGTATGAAGATCTCCTCAATCTCAGTCCCCTTGCAGCTTGAAGAACTGGTCAACAATTCCTTTCAGTATTCAAATGGTGAGAAGTACTCTGCAAGTCCTTTGATGTGAAAAGGGAAATCTCTGATGACTAAAGAGATTTTCATTCTGTGTGAAAACAAGTTTTAAGGCTATTGCCTGAACAGTCTGAGTATAAAATAAAAATTAAAACTGATGTGAGCAAGCATGTCAAAGCTGTCAGACAACTTGATTAGCCATTCAGTTCATCATCTTACGTGTCAATTTCACTACTGGCAAGCACACATACTTAGATGCAACTATCTTTTTCAAAAGACGCTATCAGTGGTGCTTATTCCCCGCCATGGGTGATACATCAGCTTTGTTTGATTCCTCTTCTCATGGTTCTCTTTAACAAAGGTCAAAGAGAATGATACTACACCAAACCCCATCTGTAAAAACTCAGCCTCACCTAATGTTTTAGATAAGTATCTGCTAGGCAGACACACAAACTGTGAAAAATGGACCATGTAAGTGACTGTGGGGTCCATTCTCTCTTCAACCTCTGATAAATATTATCGAATATACAGACACAACTGTCTTGGTTGAAACAAACCCATCACATCTACTTAGGCCACGCTCTAGCATGTACACAACTGAGAATGGAGACACTGACAATATACTCGCAGACATCACACTCCCACAGTCAGGGTGAGGCGGAACAACAAAGTTCCCAGGACGCTTTTTCCCTGTTGCCCAGCAACCAGGAAATCATCAGATTCTGTGAAACAACTGCGTAGACATAAACTGTGGTTATATGAAGAAAACCCAAAGGTGGCAAAGGATGGCAGTGCTGGTGGGCTGACTAGCAGATCCCTGCCCCAGCGCCAAGGGCCAGACCACAGCCTAGGCCTCTGTGTCGTCTCCTTCGTGGCCCTTCAGCCGCAGACGCGCGCAAGTCCTCGAAGATAAAGTCGTCATCCTTGTCAGCGTAGAACGGCTCACCACTGAAACACCCATCCAAACAACATCTGTGTGTGTTAACTTCTGTGTACAGTCTTTCTCTCTTTCTCCTCTTCCACTACTTTTCCATTTTTCTCTTCCTGTTCCCCAACAGACCTCTCCCTTTTTTTTTTTGTTCCTTTTTTTTTTTTTTTTTTTTTCTGTTCCCCGACTGACTGCTGCTCCCTAGCTTCTGTGTACAGTCTGTATCTTTCTCCTCTTCCACTATTTTTTTTTTTACACTCCTTCGTTTCTCCTCTTTTCACTGTTCTCTCATTTCTCATTCTTTTTTTTACTGCTATCTCATTTCTCCCCTTGGTTTTACTGTTCCCTCACTTTTCCTCTCGTTTAGCCATCCCCTCATTTCTCTTCCTGGTTTTACTGTTGTCTAATTTTTCTCCTCCTTCTAACTGTTCCCTTGTTTCTCCTGCTCTTTCACTTTTCCCTCATGTCTTCTCCATTTGCTTTCTATTCCCACATGTTTTTTTCTTTTTTACTGTTCTCACATTTCTCCCCCCTCCCCTCTCTCTTTTCTTCCTTTCTTTTTTTTTTCTTTTTTTTTCCGTTCATTTCTTTTTACTGTTTTCACATTTCTCCCTTCTTTTTGATCATACTCTATCACTGCTCCAGTTTTTTTCTGTTCCTAATTTCTCATCCTCTTTTTTCCTATTCCCTCATTGCTCCTTCTCTTTCTTATGTTCCCCTCATTCCTTCTCCTCTTTTTACTGTTCCACTGCCCCAAGACACCACCCCCCTTTTTTAAAAAAAATGATTCCACTTCCTCCCAATTTCAGTTTCTTTTTCAGACCCCTTTTCTCACTTTTGTACTCCCTCCTTCCTAATCCATAATGTTACTGACAATAATTTCCACAGTAATATGTAAGTGTTTTTGTCTGACTTCTGGTTAAAAAAAACCCCAACAGCAAATAATGGCATATATATATATATATATTATATTATATATCTATATATATATAGTATATATATTATATCAGATAGAGACGGACCTTATGAGAGGGAGAGAGAGAGAGAGAGAGGAGAGAGGGAGGTGGCCGAAGAGTGAAAAGGAAGATTGAAAGGGAAAGAAAAAGGACAAGAGAGGACAGAGAAAGAGCAGGCAGTCCGGAAGAACCAAAAGGGACAGCAGAGAAAAAGGGAAGACAGGGGAGAGGAAGCAATGAGAGAGACAGACAGAGAAACAGAACAGCAGGTTAGGGGCTAGGCTTTGAGGACGGAATTGAGAGAACTCCGAGTTGGGACCCACATATGATGAAAGAAAGTTGATCTAATCTGGGGAAGGGGGGGGGGGGGGTTGGGGGAGAGAAGGGGAAGGAGGGGAGAGAGGGAGTGGAAAGAGTAGACAGAAATTTTGATAAGGGAGGAGGGGGGAGAGGGGGGGGGGGGGGGGAAAATACAAAAATTGGGGGTAGAGGAGGGAAGGAGAAAAGGAGGGAAGAGACAGGGAGAAGGGGGGGGGGGAAGGGGGGGAGACAGAGGAGACCAGCGGGGCAAAGAGGGGAAGCGAGCGAGGCAAAGAGAGAGGAGAGGGAGGGGAGAGAGCGAGGAGGAGAATAAGAACAGAGAGAGGGGAAATGGAGGGAGAGAGGTGGGTGGAGAGGGCACAGACAGACAGGAGAGGAGAGGAGGGACGATCGACAAGAGAGAGAGAGAAGTCGATGAGAAGAGAGAGAGAAGAGAGGGAGAGAGGAGGAGAGAGGGAGAAGCCAGCCCCCTGACACACAGGCAGGTAGAGGAGTGACAACGAGGGCCAGAGAAGAGAAGAGGAGGAGAGAGGAGGGACCAGTACGTTTGATTCCTCGAGACTTTTTTTTCCCGCTTGTTTGACGGAGAGAGACGAGCTGAGAGAGACCTAGGAGGAGGAGGAGAGGAGAGAGGCGACAGAGAGAGATGAGTAAGAAAGAGGAGATGAGGGGGCAGAGACCGAGAGGAGGAGAGGGAGGGGAGAGAGAGAGAGAGAGAGAGAGAGGGAGAGGGAGAGGAGAGGGAGAGCAGAGGGTAAGGAGAGAGAGGGAGGAAGGGGAGACAGAGAAACCAAACAACCAGCCCATCCAGCCAGCCAGACACACAGGCAGGTAGACAGAGAGAGAGAGGGAGAGGGAGGAGAGAGAGAGAGAGAGAGAGAGAGAGAGGAGAGAGAGAGAGAGAGAGAGAGAGAGAAGGGGGCTGGGGGGGGGGGGGGGGGCAGAAAGGGAGGGAGGGAAAGAGAGGGAGAGTTAGGCACTGACAGAGAGAGACAATGGCAGAAAAAGACTGAGAGAGGGGAGAGAGAGAGAGAGGGGCTGGGGGGGGGGGGGGGGGGGGGGGGGAAGAGGAGAGTGAAAGAGGGAGAGAGAGACAGACAGACAGATAGAGAGTCAGAGACAGAAAGAGTGGGAAAAGACACAGAGAGAGAAAATGAGGAGAGAAATAAAAGAGTGGCGGGAAGGGATGGAGACATTTTGTGAGAGAGAGAGAGAGAGAGAGAGAGAGAGGAGAGAGAGAGAGAGAGAGAGTGTGTGTGTGTGTGTGTGTGTGTGTGTGTGTGTGTGTGTGTGTGTGTGTGAGGAAAAAAGCACAAAAAGACTCCCTTCCCCTCCCCCGCAAAAGACCCCCCCCCCCCCTCCAAAAAAAAGAAAAGATTATCAGATCACAATTAATACTCAAATGATAAACCTTAAATCAATGAAAACAATCAGAATGGAAGAAAAACAAATAAGCAAACAGAACAAGAAAGAAACAACATCTAAAAAAAATTGTAACAAAAACAATATTTCCATCCAACAATTGAAACCTGACAAAATAACTTTAGGAAAGAAAAAAGTTTTCGGAAACACCAAGAATGCTTAACACTGTTCAACGTGTCCTACTTCTTCATGGTCAGTATGGTTTTCTAAGAAATACTGCAAATAAAAGAGAGGTGCTCTTAGTAAAGTCATCATGCCAAGCGACATTACCATCTATGAATCACAGCCTTCCCTGTACATCTTTACTTTAAACACTGGGAGCCAAACCAATCTAAGACAAAGATCTCTGTCCAAAATATCCTAGGATCCAGTGGAGATTTGACACTTATTTCCTTACACTCACATCTGTTGTCAACTACATAAAAACAACAACACTTAGTTCCTTAAACTCACATCTGTTGTCAACAACATACGACAGTGATTCAATGCACTGATAGTAAACAAAACATTTCTGTAAATTAAGACAGCCGTTATCTGACTAAACCAGCATACATATTTTCAGGATATGACTAGCAGTTGTTCTAACTTTACAGCAACTGACAATAGGATACTGGATAGGCATGAAAACCCCCTGACAATTGACTCTTTCAAGTCTGTGTGGATTTATGGCATCTGTCTGTGGAAACCAACTGGAGGAAATGGTCTTCTGAAGGCTACATGCTGTCACTGTCAACCTTCAAGACATGCTTTGATCAAAGGAAATGTTTTTTTGTAACAAACCTTTTTCATTGATGTATACAGACCTATAAATGTATAAACTATGATGCATTGCCTTTGCTGCACACAGAACCAAGTTTCTAATCAAGTAATGCTTCTTTGGTTGTGCTGAAGATCCACAAACATGGCCAACATCAATACTTCATTGTGTAAACAAAAAGTACACAGTAAACTGTTGACAAGAATCCAGTTCAGAAATGTATACCATTAAAACAATAATGAAAGGTTGATTTAATATCAATATCATGATAAAATCAAATTAAATCATCAGCTTAGATCAGACTCAAAAGTGACTAGCAAAACATGCAGAACAGTTCCTTTTGCATTTGAGCTCTGTCCAATGACCATATCTGCCTTCCCCTCTTGGGAACAAGTCAAAGCTAACCTCTTTAATCCCCCCATTTAGGAAGTCTCAAGTTTCAGTTCCATCACAAGCATTCCTTTACGGCATTTGCCCTGACAGATTCCTATCCAGGTCTCAGTGTTCTTGGGGGTGCAATGGGAAGACTGGAACCACACTGTCCAGCTTCTTCATGGATGCTCATTTTTCCTAACACTGCAGATGTCTGCATCTTCCAGGCCTGGCTGATGCTGGGATATACACTACAAGGCACCACAGGTTTCAGCCCCGTCCTATACTCTCAGATCAGACTGGAACTCCATAGCATGGTCTTCACTATACATACTGACCACCACAGAAAGAAGTGTCCCAGTCTGTGGCTCTAAACGCCCTGCTCTTCTGGTTATCTGTGTGGATTACCTCTCCACGGATGTGTGGAATGAGTATGTCCGTTTCATACCCCGTTTCCTCTCTCCCCTCCTCTTTGCTCTATACACAGTTCTATTCCCTTTATAAATGAAAATGAATCAGTGATATGATGAACGTATATAGCTCAACAGATTACACACCCTACACACACACACACACACACACACACACACACACACACACACACACACAGATAGACAGACAGACAAGACACAGACACAGACAGACAGAGACAGAAAGAAACTGAGAGAGAGAGCAGCAATCATACTCTGAAAACTACAACATGGGGAACTGTAACTAAATCAGACACATAGCTAATTTTTACGTATTACACACACACATGTGTAATGCAAAATATGTGACATCTAATATGTAAAGAAACGAGTTTGAATCTGATACACAGATAAAAAAACTGATTTAAAGACAAGAGGGAAGAAGAGATACAAACAAATAAATGCATAATGATATGAAGGATAATATCAAGATCAGGACACTATTAAAGTATGGTAAATGTTTATATTTGAATTTAAAGGACAAAACAGGATACAAAAAAAATCAAAGGGCAAAACAAGATGCAAAAAAATCAAAGTAGACTTGACATTAGGAAAAGGTGCGAAGGACTGGCATGGGCAGGATAGTGGTTGTGGAAGTATAAGGGATGGGAGTGGGGAGGGGGAGGGAAGAGGGAACAGGATGAAGAAGCAGGAGGTTAAGAGGGTGGGAGAGGGGAAACTCTTCCTAGCAGGAATCATCAAGGAAGCTTCCCTATGTATGGTCCGATCTATATAGCCTGTCTTACACCTGTCATGCCACAAGATCACCTCAGCCAGGGACTACAGTGAGATGAATCAATGAATTAGTCAATGAATGAATAAGGACAGAGATAGGAAGGAGGGGGGTCATGGACCAAGTGCAGCAGACACCTGTGGTGTGAGAGAGAGAGGGAGGAGAGACAGAGAGAGAGAGAGAGAGAGAGAGAGAGAGAAATAGAAAGAGAGAGAGAGAGAGTGAGTGTGTATGTGTGTGTATGTGTGTGTGTTTGTGTGTACATGTGCATGTGTGCATGCCTCTGTGTGTGTGTGTGTGTGTGTGTGTGTGTGTGTATGTGTGCATGCGTGTGCATGTGTGAGCGAGTAGTGTGCACTTAAGTCTGTGCATATACAAATAATGCGTGCATGTGCTTTGGATATGTGTACATGTGCACAAAGGTACACGTACAGATAAGAGTATACAAAAACATCACAGAGAAGTTATGAAATATACAATAACCCTGGATGGCTGTGATACCTTGAAAAATGAGCTAAAGTCAGGTCTGTGGAGAGGAGTCTTCACAGGGATGATCATACTACAGTACAGATCTTTATAACCAGTGTTCAAAGGCATCCACAAAGTAAAGTTAACTAACTGTAAGGAGGTGTTTATTAGACATGCTGTACATGTACAGCATAAAACTCTCTAATAAAGTTTGTACTGTCACAACAATAGGCCTATACTTTTTTTCACCTGGCCTCACAAGCAGCCAAGTCAAAGCTTAGAAGTCCCTCTTTTCTTCAGTCTCGTTCACAGGTGCTCAACGGACAGAATGGCCATGGAGCGCTTACCAATGAAATCCCACACAAAGGAGGGCTTCACAAAACAACTCCTATCAATATCCTAGTAAAGCATTTTTCAAAATTAAAGGACAGCTACCACTCTACCATCTAGCTGAAATTGATTATCTTTACTGACATTTTGAACCTGTGTCTTTCCTACTTTGAGTGTTTTGGAGACTGAAATCACAATTTTGCCTTTTGTAATTCTTGGGATTACTTTGACTTCCCATCTGAGCCTTCCCTCATTGTAATGATATATTTGATGCATTTTCTATCATTTGTTGGCTGATCTTTTGTGCAAAAGTTGTTGAAGACCAAGACATATCACTGAGTTAATCCAAGACGTATCACCGAGTTAATTTCATATAAATATGATAGCCAATCATTTTCATTCAGGTCACAAACAGGGAGGGAGATGTAATTGGAAGGTCAGAATAGGGGGTTTCACTGTATACCTTGTTTACCTTGATTTTGTCCCATATACTTATGTCTGTATTTCTGAAGTTATTGTATTAACTGATCTTGTCATCTGCCATGCTGCAGAAAAAAAAAATTAACAAAGCAGTTTTACTGGACAATAAAATGTTGAATCATCAGCAGAAGCAACATGAAAGTGAACATGGGAGGGGGAGGGGGAGTGAGAGGGAGTGAAACCATGTGTGTGTTGAGATAGGACAAACAGAAGACAAGAGAGATACTACAAGCAAGACAGCAGGTGATAACAGGAGGAAAAACAGAGAGATGTGAGTCAGACTGAGAGACAGAGAAACAAGAAGACTGACAGTCACAAACGCAGACAGTAACAGAAAGCTCAGATTGTCTGTTCTGACAGCAAGTGACACACGACAACAGAGAGTGCATAATTTTACAAGAGAGAGAAACAGCTGAATGCATAACGTTTGAATCAAGAAAAAAAAAGAACTGATTATAAATCTTGAAGAGAGAGAGAGAGAGACAGAGAGAGAGGAAGAGGGAGAGAGAGAGGGAGAGCACTGATACTATAGCTTTCAAACAAACAAAAGATGTGGAATTTGCAGAAAGCGTACACCACTCTTCTTCAGTCTTACACCCAGAACCAACAAACCACCAGCCAGGGCAAGGGAAGAAAAGATGGGATACCTCTCATGATGAGTGGGACCCTTCTTTGAGCTACACACACAAGAGGGAAGAGGTCAGGTCAACGAATGACTGC
>JADBJO010000185.1:195000-202500 GCA_016801955.1 Conus betulinus | reverse complement strand
TTTGTGCAGTACGCATGTATGTGTGTGTGTGTGTGTGTGTGTGTGTGTGTGTGTGTGTGTGTGTGTATGTGTGTGTGTGTGTGTGTGTGTGTGTGTGTGTGCAAGGATAAGACAGCCTGCCACCAAGAAGTTATCACATACATAAATTAGTTGTTACTGTACTAAAAGGTACTAGCCCAACACCTTGTACATTTAATACGGAAATAGTTTAACAAATTTCAAGAAAAAAAAGAGTGAAGCAAAAAATCAACTTCATGATGAGTATTAAGTATCAAGATACACTGTGAAATTTCTTATTATTAGTATCTACACAACCTGCCAAAATCTATGTGAGAGAGAGAGAGAGAGAGAGAGAGAGAGAGAGAGAGAGAGAGAGAGAGAGGAGAGAGAGAAAGAGACACAGAAGAGGGTTCAAAGGTCAGGGTCTCATAGCCTAATGGCTGTTGGGTCAGTGGTGTCTGGAGCATGGCAATGGTGGAAGGCAGAGCACAGACACAGAGATCCCCTGAATGTTAGAAAGGATGTAAAATCTGTTTGTGTGGGAGCTCTGTACTGCATGTGTTAACATGCTACATATTTTACATGCAACAAAGAACAAGAATATGAAAAAAACAAAATAGACAAAATTCAACACACTGTGAAGTAATTCAACAAAATAATTGATGTGAAACATCTATTAGGACAAAGCTCCAAAGATGACTCCTAATTCACTGCACGTCAGTCCCCAACAACAGCTCATTAACTAACCCAAATCCTGTAAAGAAAGAACATACATAAAAAAAATGAACAAGGAAACAAGAAACAACAACAAACAAACAAAAGACCCAAGCAATTAAATTATCTAAAAATGAAATCAAAGAAGTTACAAGATCAAAATAAATCAGAAAACCTACAAATGAAAAAAAAAAAAATTCTTACGCTGGTTCTTTTGTGTCTGGTTTAAATCTACACACATCAAACAAAACCTTTGTGTCTGGCTCAAATCCAAACAGAAGTCAATCATAACACTTTTTTCTTTTGTGTATGGCTTCCATCTACACATAAACACATCAAAGACTTAACTCCTTTCGTGTCTGGCTTAAATCTAAAGATATATCTCAAGTAAAAGATTACATGTGACTGACATCAATCTAACGACACATGTCAAAGGAAAACTGTTTTGTTAAGTGTCTGGCTTTAATCTACAGATGGGTGCCCCCTTCTCTCCCCACTGTCCAAAGACTGCTTTTTTCATATCTTGATTTAATGTACAAATGCACACCAGACTTTTCTTTTCTTTTGTTGTGCTTTCAATTTAAAGACACAGGTAAAATTGTGTGTGTGTGTGTGTGTGTGTGTTGCTTCCACCTACAGACACTTCAAAGGTATGTTCATTTTCTTGTCTGGCGTCAGTCTTTAAATGAATATTAGATGATGACTCTTTCCTTTCATGACTTGCTTTCTATGACAGACACACTGAAGACTTTTCACTTGGCAGTTTCATTCATATAATTTGTATATGCCATGTTCTGCTTTAATCAAGAGCTTTCTTTCCCAACTGTGCAAGTGTGTGTGTGTGTGTGTGTGTGTGTGTGTGTGTGTGTGTGTGTGTGTGTGTGTGTGTGTGTGAGAGAGAGAGAGAGAGAGAGAGAGAGAGAGAGAGAGAGTGTGTGTGTGTGTGTGTGTGTGTGTGTGTGTGTGTGTGTGTGTGTGTGTGTGTGTGTGTGTGTGTGTGTGTGTGTGTGTGTGTGAGAGACAGAGAGAGAGAGAGAGAGAGAGAGAGAGAGTATATGACTGTACATACATGTCTTTGCCAGCATGAACACAAGTTCAATGTTACCTTATAAAACAAAACAAATATAAGGCATAAATAAAGTTTTAAGCAAGAACTTCTAGAAAACAAAACTGAACAGAAAGGAAAGAAAAAAAAACAACCTATAAAACAAACTAAGTTAGAACAAGTTTAATCAAATCACAAATAATTTTAAGAAAGCAACTGGCTACCAACACAGCTTGCATTGTAAAATGGATGAAAATCCATTCCAATGTAAGTGGGATGTAACCAGTGTCTTACTAATGCAAGCACTAGCAACCTTGACAACATGATTCCTTGTCGAACAAAGTCATAGCTACAAAGGGTGATTCACACAATTCTCAGAATTAATGTTTGTCCCATCTCTGAAATCCTAGGCATTTCCAACTACTTCATCTCAGATTCCAGCTTGATTCAAGAATACAGCCAGACTAACAGAGAAATGATGAAGATGTATATACTGACGCAGACGTTTAAAATTGCTGAGGAATAAAATGTTGTGGGCTTTTGTATGTTTTGTTCTGGTATCCTGATGAAAAAAAAGAACAAAACCTCAAATGTGAACAATCCTTTAGTGTATTAAATACACTTGGTCAATTTTGAAGCACAAAATGTGTATGTGAATCAATGTGGAGTCAAAATGAATGTTCCTGTGAGTGTGCCTTCATGAATGTGCCAGCGTGCTTGAGTGTGTTATGGGGGTGGGGGGGGGTGGGGGGAGGGGGTGGTGGGGTGGGAGTAGGGGGAAGAGGGGAGGAGTGTGTGTCTAAGTGAGTGTGTGTGTGTGTGGGAGGTTGGGGGGGAGAGCGAGAGAGAGAGAGAGAGAGAGAGAGAGAGAGAGAGAGAGAGATCCAACTCAATTTGGAGTCTGAATACTTTAATGACTGGGCCATTTCTACACTTGTCAAAATGGGCTAGGTGGGGATACAGTAATCCATGACAAGGATATTCCTTTTGAAACTACTCACAATGGCAAATGAAGACAAAGTATGGTACATAAAATAAATAAGGTGCAGCATACTTGTGTTCATGGAAATATTACACAAATTATTCACAGAGAGAGAGAGAGAGAGAGAGAGAGAGAGAGAGAGAGAGGGAGAGAATGAGAGGGGGAGAGAATGTTAATTCGAACATGTATGCATTTGCATATATGGATGTGTTCATGTGTGTATGCAAGAGTATCCATGGATATGCATGCACAAACATGTATGAGTCACATGCCTCTGTGAGTGGGCATGTGCATGCATATGTGCGTATGCTGTGCACCTAATTCCTCTTTTTGGATTTGAACTTTTCTTAGTCTTTGAATGAAACAGATGAAAGAAACTGAGGTGTCTCGTAATCAGGGTAAAAAGAATTTAAAGAAAAAATGATGAAGGAACAGTTTCCACCCAGTTCCAAAAACTTAAATGAGGAACTGATGTACAATGGATGGCATCCTGTGCACATTACATGGTTGGAAACAAACATTTAATTCAATGCCGCCAAATCATGGTGGCGGGGTCGCAATAAATCCCCTAGCCCTTGTAGGATGCAAGAATTCTTTTCTTGAAAATCTTTTTGACCTTGTTTTCTCTAAGAATCTGTCAACTCTGTTTAAGTTTTTTTTCCATGACAGCATTCACTGCTGAAACTGGCAGACAGAACACAAACAACAGCTGGAAATGATGATGCATGCATGCATCTGAGCATCTGTTCATGGGAGCAAATATCCACAAATTTCACTGTTTTTTCCTGCTTCACTGAACAACATCCATCCAAGATGTCAGCTACACTGACAGAAGGACTTCATATGACCATTATACGTGACATGATTCTAGCCTTATGCTACCAGGTTAGCCAAACAGGGATAAATGAATCCAAAGAGCTGAGTCAGAAGTGAGAGGCTGCTGTCTTGCGCTGGTTAGTTAGCCAATCAGAAGGAAAGCACTCACTCGCTGTCCAGTTCAGCCACCGTGCACTTGTACTGGGCAGTGGAGAACAGGCAGATGTCTGCAAACTGGCGCACTGCAGCATGCACACACATACACACACACACGCGCGCGCACACACAGACACATACAAACTCTGGCCGTGAGAATGAGAGAACACAAACATACTTGGTGTAACCCCTCCCTTCATCGACACAGGGCACGCACAAATGCATACACACACAAATCTTCCCCTCTGAACTCAGAACTCCAACCACTCCTGCAGGTGGACACACATATGCCAACATTACTACAGATAAGACCAAAAGGACCTTTCATAACATTCCATACAAAGCCTAAATAAGGATCGATATAGCAACAAAAGCACACACATTATAAAAATACAGTGAGATGGACTCTTATCCTCTGACAGTCCATCTTTGGGACCCACAGTCAAACTTTTTAAAGCAGCACCTACTACCCTAGATGCAGCCTCACATAAACACACGTATAGAACAACATAGGCAGTAGTACATTCACACGAGTACAATGTTCCCATGGTCTAATGTGGGACATATACAACAAGGATACACTGAGAAATGGAGGGGAAAAAAGCACTTACCCATACATGCACAACTGTCAACAGTGACTTTTTCCTATGCCCACAGCTGTAATACTGGCATCAAATACTGCGGACTCCTTCTCCCACATATGTCTATCAGTTATGCCCACAGCTGTAATACTGGCATCAAATACTGCGTACTCCTTCTCCCATATATGTCTATCAGTTATGCCCACAGCTGTAATACTGGCATCAAATACTGCGTACTCCCTCTCCCACATACATCTATCAGTTATGCCCACAGCTGTAATACTGGCATCAAATACTGCGTACTCCCTCTCCCACATACGTCTATCAGTTATGCCCATAGCTGTAGTACTGGCATCATATACTGCGTACTCCTTCTCCCACATATCTGTAGTTTTAACACACCCAATGGTTTTACACAGAAAGAATGGAACAACAGTAGTAAGGGTCACAGTTTTAAGTTCATCCAGGGGAAGTCACTGTGGGTGAACTAGTCCACATACCCTACACTGCATCTGCTTTACCAGAGATAATAGAGCCTCAGGTTTGGGTATATAAGAAGGACAACCCACACACTCCCCAAAAAGTGAGAGGGCGAAGAATAACAGTTTGACAGATGAGACTTGGGAGACAGATGACTTACACATTAACCCATCATGCCAGCCAGGCCTTTGGTGCTTGCCTAACATTGTCAGTGCCACTGGGATTGCAATTGTCAAGAACAAAATTTTCTTCTCCGCATAGGAAGAAAAAAAAAAATCACTTAAAGACAAATCTGTTATATGGTTTTTACACTGACCCAACTTTCACATGCTCCATACAGAATGAAAGAATAGGGGATTACTTTTTCTTTCACATTACAATGTAAAAAATGTAAAAGAATTTAAGACTTTTTTTGTGGAAAATTTTCAAAGGAATTATCAGAGCAAGACCAGATGGCAAGAAATAATGGCATGGATATGGCAGAAGAACAACTGTTCCCCCCCACCCCCCACCAGTCCCAACCCTCATCTCATTCCGCAACAGCAACACATTCCTTCCAGTTCTGCTCACATCTTTGCAACAGTTGTAACCTCCATCCTCCTCTGATTCTGGACATATCCTAGCAACAGTTATACACCTTCTCTGATTCTACATTCTTTTTAGAAACAGTTACTTACATAGCCCTCTGATTTTGCCAGTATCTAAGCAACACTTACAAATCTCCCTTTTGCACACATCCTAGCAAACGTTATATACACACCCGTTGATTTTGCATACATCCCAGGAACAGTTAAGCCTTCCACCCCCCCCTCTCTGCATATATCCTAGCAACAGTTATGTAGCTGCCTCTGATTCTGCTCAAATCCTAGTGACACTAATATGGCTCTCTCTTATTCTGAACACAGTGACAGTCACACAATTCCTTCTGATTCTGTACACATCACAGCCATGGTTCAACATTCTCTTATTTGGCATTCATCTACGTCTATGCAACTGTTTCTGATTCTGCATAATCATGGCAAGTTAGACAATCCCCTCTGATTCTGCATACAGTCTAGCAACAGTTGTGCAATGCAATTCCCTCTGATTCTACATAAACACACACACACACACACACACACAGAGGGACAACACATCCAAGTCCACTGGTAACTGATGGCTGCAGCATTTCAAAGTTTTGGTCAGCACCGCTATGATGTAACTGTTCCTGTGGGCAAGTGTCTGTTATAGTGTTCCTTGAACCTGATGGGCAGTGCATAACAAGAAAACAATGGCTATCCTGTTAATGCATGGCACAAATCCTCTGATGCATGGATTCAGGGGTGGCAATGGGGGTAGAATGTTCAGCTAAATCCTCTCCTGGGAGTTAGCATTGCATCATTTGATTGCTGTGTAGCCAGGAAACCTAACAACAACAACCAAATATATTACAATTTTCTGGTCATGGATGAAATCGTTTGATGTATCTCTTTTGGAGTTACATCCACAATCTGAGCTGTCAACCACCTTTCCCCATCCTAGAACAGCTGAACAACAAATCATGGGAGCTGAGACTTCAGTTGATGACACTACATGACTGGCCTCACCTAGGTCTAGCACAGAGCCATTACAAATAGCATGGTGTGTCACAGGATCTCCACTTCACAGCCTGAGCAAATACGGTGTGTTTGAACCCTGAACGAAGACAGAACTACCAACAAATACTACTGCACTCAGAGCAATGCTGATCAGGACCATTTCAGACACTGCACCCACACAGCCTATGAGGGGAAGTGATGGCATGATGAGAAGGGGAGTGGAGGAGAAGATGGCAGAGGATGGACTCACGTGAAGTCCTCATCACAGACTTCCATTGCTGTGCAGCTGTTGCCATGGAGCGCCGCCAAACTGCACTCCTGAAGTACTGGGTCACAGCCATACACCCATAGAGAATCCCACACCCCAAACACCCATCTCCTCATATGTCACATCACACAAGATGCTGTCTCTCTCTACAGCTTCAAACCCAGCACAAGGAGGGTATCACACACAGTGTCTCTACCCCTCCCATTTCTTCCTCATTAGCACACGGCAGGTGTCATACACTTTCTGCCCTCTCTTTTTTCCACTCAAGCACAAAGAAGGTTAACACTCACTGCTGACTCTCTTCCCTCCCATTCCTTCCACTCCAGTACAAGGAGAGTGTCATACATACTGCCTCTCTCTCTCCCGTCCCATTCTTTCCATTTCACCACAAGGGAAGTACCAGACACACTGCTGTCTCTCCTCCCATTCCTTCTGCTTCAGTACAAGGACAGTAGAACACCCACTGCTGTCTCTTTCCCCTCTCACACCTTCCACTCCAGATCTAGACAGGTAGCACACACTCTGCTGTCTCTCTCCCCTTTCCAATCTGTCCTTCCACTCCAGTATAAGAAAGATATCAGACACACTGCTGTCTCTCTTTCTCTCCCATTCCTTGCTGACAAAACATATACACAATGCATTCTGATTACTTTTGCATTCCACCACAACATGTCTTGTTCTCATTCACAACAATCACAGACAACAATCTATACTCTGATTTATCATCATTTTATTTCAAATTTGGTATCATTTCATTTACTTTGTTCCTAGCTGTTGTTTCCTTGTTTGGCTTATCTGTGGTGCCCTATCAGCAGCTTTACAAACATCCCTTCTTCCATCTGCCCCACACACGCTCACTTCCAGAATCCTCATGCTGCAGC
>JADBJO010000185.1:160000-190000 GCA_016801955.1 Conus betulinus | reverse complement strand
CATTTCTGATTAACAACTTACTACATTTGTGTTCATTTTAAAATTAAAAAAAAAAAAAAAAAAAATTCAGTGTGGCAGAAAAAATGGTTCTTTGTACATATAATCTTTTTTTTTTTAAAGCAAAAAGTGAAAAAAAAAAAAAAAACAACCACTAACAATGCCAGTATCCAGGAATTCAGCCTTGGCAAGGGATCTCAAATCAAAACAGACTCCCTGTAATACCCTTTAGCTATTGCCCTCAACTCAGGATCACTAACAGAATGGTTCTAAAGTTTCAGTTTGCGGCAAAAATAGATTAGTCTCCTCTTTAAAAATAAATGTTAAAGCAAGAAAAATAACAAGAATGAAAACAGTGTTAAAAAAGCCTTTAAAAGCCATGTGGGCAATCAAACACTGCAGAAGGAACAGCTAGTGTCCACCCTGGTGTGTCCAGTCTCTAACAGGTCCACTCTCCAATATGTCCTTTCTGCAATATGTCCTTTCTCACTACCCACTATCCTCAATAATTATGTCCCGTCTCACTGCCTACTCGACACATTAAAAAAAAAAAGTATAAACAAAGGAAAGAAAAATGAAGGATTTTTTAGAACGAAAAACAGGTGCAAGAGCCACAAAAGCGAACAATAGCAGTTGAAAGTAAACAAAGATACGTCTCATCTAGGATGTAGGTATGGCCTTGAGACCAGGATGGGTATATGATCATGTGTTTAAGTGTCCCCGCGCAGGTGTGCCAGTGTGAATAGTGTTACCATGAAGTGCTGCGAGTTGTCAGAAATGCTGTAAAACCCCCTGCACTGATATAGGGTTGTCCTACCCTTGTCTTATTAAGGACTGAATCACTGTAACGTTTGTATTGTCACAACCCCTACACTGACATGAAGTTTCCTGCCCCTATCCTGTTAAGAGGACCAAAGTCACTGTCCTGTTTGTCTCGTCAAGCTTTCTACACCGACATAAAGTTGTCCTGTCCTGTAATGTTAAGGACCAAAAGTCACTGTCCTGTTTTTATTGTCAAGCTTTCTACACCGACATAAAGTTGTCCTGTCCTGTGAAGTTAAGGACCAAGGTCACTGTCCTGTTTGTGTAAATTTGCTATTCTGAGGGAATCTGAGGGCCATGCTGCCTTTATCTTGGGGAAAAAATTGAAATCTGATGTAATCTGATGCAATTCTAACACTAGTGGGTTATTGTCTACCTTTCATACCACCACACCTAGAATTATTTTTCTGACACAATTTTGGCATATCTTCACCTTTGCAGCACCTTGCCGATGCTTGACTTCAGAACATGACATTATTTGCTTTCAGCCAGGCTCATGTCACTATCTTGGGTCCTAGGACATCAGTATGGAAATGGCATTCCGTACATGCATGAGGATTACACTCTTCAGAACAACATTATGCCATGCAACTGTGGGACTGTGTGTGTGTGTGTATGTATGTGTGTGTGCCTGTGTGCGTGCGTGCGTGTACGTACATACGTACATGCATGCATGCATGTGTGTGTGTACATGAGTGCTTGTGTGTGCATGTGTGTGTGTGTGTGTGTGTGTGTGTGTGTGTGTGTGTGTGTGTGTGTGTGTGTGTGTGTGTGTGTGTGTGTGTGAGAGAGAGAGAGAGAGAGAGAGAGAGAGAGAGAGAGTTTTGTTTTGAGCATGTGTATGTATGTGTGTGTGTGTGTGTGTGTGTGTGTGTGTGTGTGTGTGTGTGTGTGTGTGTGTGTGTGTGTGTGTGTGTGTGTGTGTGTGTGTGTGTGTGTGTGTGTGTGTGTGCGCACACGCGTGCATGCGTGTGTGTGTGAGTGTGTGCATGTGTGTGTGTGTGTATGCGTGTATCTGTGTGTGTTGTGTGAGTATGCATTTTTGTGAGTACGTGTACATCCATGTGTTTCCTAAATTCTGCCTAAGCATAGATATTCATGTTTATATATATCTTTTTCTATTAAAAAACAAACAAACAAAAAAAAAAAGCTGTGATATTTTCTTGCTATACCACCTACCACTAAAAATCAGCATATCATTTTAAATTCTGTCACCTTTTTTCTTTTCTTTTTTTTTTTTTTTCTTTCCTTCACCCTTTTCCCTCTGAAATGTCTTACCTTTTGTGGGGTTTTTCATCCATGCTATCTGCCACAAATGTCTTGAGCTCATAGTCCACTCCACAGGGGGCTGCACACACACACACACACACATACACACACACACACACAGACACATAAACACACACACATACACACACACCATGACAGCATAATCATTAAAGTGTCAAGAGCTATCTGAAGCACGAAACATAAGCTGGTGAAATCTGGCAAGCCAAATCAGCTGTGCAATATCAAATGTTTACCTATTTTTAGTTACTTGTATGTGCACTGTCCAAGTCAATATGTGAATATATGGTATTTATGGCTGGATAAAACACACTTCTTCTGACATTAAAAAAGAATACCTGATTGTCATGACTTTTCAAAAGAATAGAATGTTTCCTTGCAGTTACTGCGACAGAAATAATGAGTACATTTAATGAGAGATCCTGATCACAAACACATTGACGAACTGTGTGTATCATAAAACATTAACTGGTTGATTCATCACTGTGAACCAAAATCTTACATCTCATCCAAGTGCTGTCAAAAGCATTCAATTTTTTCAATCATGAAGAACAAAAATTGACAATCTAAAAAACAAACAGTTTAATATCTGTTCATTCGCCTAATTGAAATAAGATACTCTCTGCTTCTATTTATCAAGGTACACTTGTTAGCACACACACACACACACACACACACACACACACACACACACACACACACACACACACACACAAACACGCACGCATGCATGCATGCATACACACACACACACACACACACACACACACACACGAACAAATGAGAATTTGTTTGAGTGCAATAACAGGCTGATAAAAGTGATTGGGACCAGACATCTGGAATTCCATAACTGCATGAATACATTCAATTTTCATGCAGATTAATCTTGTGTGCTCAGTGAGTTCTGCAGATCCCAGCTTCTGTTCCAAAGACTTCATTTTGCACTCAATTATCCCCTGAATCATTCGATGGACACTTCCAAGGACTAAATACCATTTTTTTCTCACACCAAACCACATTTCTCAATCCTATTTGGCATAAACAATCTCATGAATCATCTGATGGACATTTTCAAGCATTAAGTATAATTTTTTTCTCACACCGAACCAAACACATTTCTGAATCCTACTTGGCACAAACTTTGCCTTTGACAATTAGGACATAAACAAACAAACAAAAGAAGCAAAGAAGAGAGAGAGAGAGAGAGAGAGAGAGAGAGAGAGAGAGAGAGAGACAGACAGACAGACAGAGAGAGAGAGAGAGAGAGAGGAAGTCCTAACAGCGCCTTTAAAAAATGAGAGAGAGAGGCGGACAGACAGACAGACAAAACGGGCAATGACAGCTACTGCAAGAGGAATGAAAGAGGCAAGACAGGCAAGAAGACCAAGCGTTACCTTGCCAGTGTCCCCTGGGGCAGGCTGTAGTGTGACAGAGGCTGGGGCGTTGGGGGCAACTGAAACACAACAGGCACATCTCCTCTTACGTGTGTGCATGGACAGCCCCAACACCCACACAATCACACTGTAATGCCCCTGTACACACACACACACACATGCGTGCACATGCATGCACACGCACAAACAGAGGAACACAAAGAGGGTTCCAATATTTAACCTGGACACAAAGACGCACTAAAAAGGCAACTGATTCATCAACTGATCTGAATATCCAAAGTTTTTATGCCCAGGCCCAGTCTTACAATCTGTCCTTGTCACACACCACATCATCACATTCATACAAACAAATCGACATAAAACCAATGCTAACATGATCATGATGATACTGATGGGCAACATAACAGGACGGGGTGGGGAGGGGGGATATAGAGAGAGAAAGGAGGGAGAGACAGAGAGAGAGAGAGAGAGAGAGAGAGAAAGAGACAGACAGGCAGACAGACAGAGAGAGAGAGAGAGAGAGAGAGAGAGAGAGAGAGAGAGAGAGAGAGAGAGAGAGAAATACAAATATTTCATTGAGGGTAAAATGGATATTTTGGCAGCTTCTACACACCAAGCCTTCTGTCTGTCCCTTCCTCCACAACCCACCACCCCTCCTCTCCTCCCCTTCTCCCACCTCACCCTCTTCTCTCTGGTGGCATTTACTTTGGCGTTTGATGGGCCTGTATGTTTTGCTATGGCACCTGCTGCAATTTTAATAGCTCATATGAAGGTTTCCTGCCCTGTATCCACTGACGTCTCAGTTCATGCAGTAGCTTCAGCTATATGAGCATAAAATGCTGGGAAAAAACAAAAAAATCATTATGTGGTTTTGTTTTTGTCACAATCCACATGACTTCATCAATACAGCCTGCGGAGGCAAGGTCATTTGAATCACATGTACAATTTGATGACTGCATGTGACTTACTGTCAGTATAAGTTTTAGTGACTTGCATCTAGAATCTATTTTTTCTTCGGTTGAGAAATCTAAAAAAATTGGAACAAGATCTGAAGTAGCAATAAAACAATTATTTGATATGTGTGAATGCCACTAGCAGAAACAAAAGCACTGCTTTATTAACTAACTGGAGTTGCAGAAACCATTTAAAACTGAAAGTTAAACATATGTCCACATATCTTGAACATGTCTACCAGTACTATAAGGATTAACAACTATGTTTAGCAACTGTCAGCTGGAAATAACAACTCAGTGAAGTGTGCTCACGTGTGATCTGGTCCGGCTGAAATACATTAGAGTGAAGTTGTTCTGCTGTTGAATTCCTCACACATTTGAAAAAGTCACCATGTGTATGCACAGTTTTCAAGACATAACTCTCTTTTAGAAAAATGTGACAGCCTGTACCAAAGAGTGCTTTATCAAGTCAAAGCGCTAGTCTGTTCACATGGGATACCCACACTCGACACAAAACTGCAATATTCAGTCTGGTCATATGGGATATCCACACTAAACACAAAACTGTAATATTTAGTAAGTCTTATATCAGTAATATCCCCAAAGCTTCTTTTTTTTTCAAGAAAAAGTTTTGCAGCAGGACATGAAATGCACATCATTTCTGACAGTTCATCAGGCAGGGAAAATGGACTATCTGAAAAGTTTCAACACCAAATACACAATCAGGATCTAGGAAGTCAGGGACAGATAATTTATTCCAAGATGAATGAGTATTCTGTTGTAACAGTTTAACTTTTTGCCACTACTTGGTAAAAAACTGTCAAGCTGATTGATGAATATCATATTTTAACTGTACAACTTTATCCCTGTACTTTGTACAATCGATTACATGATTATTGAACATAATATTCTGATAGAGCAACTTTATGCCTATACTGGGTGAAAACCATTAAGGTGATTTCTGAATACTGTTGACTGTCTTAATGATTTGTAGTAGGTGACTCTAATCAACATGAGTACTTGGGCTTTGTGTATTCCAGTACCCAGTTACTTCAGCTGAGTTTGCGACTGAATTGAAGAGTTGTTTCCCTTAATTGTTTAGCAGTTTCTGTCTCATATCACTTACAATAAAAGAAGAAAAAAAAAAAAAAAAAAACAGAAAACTCTTAAAACTGACTCCAATGTTCTGTTTTTTTTTTCCTTTTCTTTTCTTTTTTTTGGGGGGTGGATGGGCAGGAGGTTATCTCTTAATGCTTTAGGAAAGCTGAGGAGGTCTGCTTCCTTGCACAGATGCATAAAGCACTTTGTATCCAGTAAAAATCAACACAGTTCTGGTACATTGCAAAAGACTTAGTACATGTTTGTAAATCAATAATTGATGTTTGTGTGTTCATTTGTTCCTGTCTACATTTCTAAAGAAATCAACAATTTATCTTGATCACAGTGAAATCATCAAACTTTAGAAGAAAAAAAAAGAGAGAGAGAAGAACAGTAAAGAAATGACCATAAGAAAATATGGCAGAAGTTTTGGCTCTCCATCTTTCCATCCAAAATGTTGGCCTTATGAACGCACCTCATTGCGGGTACAAACTGATCTAAATGCTGCTACACTTGGTTTTGCCATCATGCTGTTATTTTTCTTCATGCCTTGCAAAGGTCCTGCATGACTGCCTCCATCATCATCATCATCATCCTTTACTTCATGTGCAATCAGTGAAAACACAACATTTTTCCAACAAGGCCAGGCATGTCTGTAAACTCTCTATCTCAATCCCAGTCTGGCCCAGATGAAAACTGTCATCAACCAGAATATCGTGAAAACTTGGAAGCTGGGAAGAGAGAAGGATGGGAAAGGAGTGACCAGGAGGAGGAAGAGGGGGGGGGGGGGGGGGGGGGGTGGGGTGGGAGGGTGGAGGAAATGGAGGGGGCGAGGAGGGGGACAGAATGTATGGCAGTTTCATATCTTAGTCTATATTCCTGTCTCAACTCCATGTTTATATTATCCTCTCCATATCCTGGCTGCAGCAGCATGATGTAGTTTGAGGCAAACTACCTGTGGGATAGCCAGGGATATTGGATTTTGACAAGTTTATGTAATTCTACGTGCACAAGCTTTCATGCAAACTAAGTTACATGTATAAAACAAACATGTGGATGTACAGACACAAACCCCTGACACACACACACACACACACACATGCACCCCACACATACCTACACAGGTATGCACACACAGGCACACACAGACACATGCATGAACAACACACCCCCCCCCCCCCACACACACATCCTACACACACACACACACACACACACACACACACACACACACACACACACACAGAGTTTCTCCAACTCTTGGCAAATTGTCAATACCTGACATCCTCACAAGCGCCAAAATGAATGACTTGCAAGCGCCAAATCTGTTTCACTCATTTTTGTTTTTGTTTTGTTTGTTTGTCTGCTTTTGTTTCTAACCACATTTTCTTCCTAACAGTTGGTGTGGCATAACAACAATTTGTTTGGATGGAAAAACATATCACAGATATACAATATTTATCTGACATAAACCACTATCATAAGAAAGAATACAAACCTGCATATAATTCTCTTCCCCTCCTCCTCCTCCCTTCCCTCTTCCCTCACCCTTCATTCCCTCCCTTCTCACTGTCAGCCAATCAACACCATGGTGCATTCAGTCACTCAACCACATACATTTCCCTCCCTTCCCTAAAGTTTCCCCCTCTCTGTCTGTCTCTCTCTCTCTCTATGTCTCTCTCTCTCTCTGTCTGTCTCTCTGTCGTTCTCTTTCTCTCTCACACGCACTCTTCGTCTTCCTGCCAGCTCTACTCTTTTGTTCTTACAACTCCCATTTCTTTTCACGAAAAATACACTTCAGCTTAATCACTCTGGCCTTTTCTTTTGTTTTTTAAAATTATCAATTAAAAAAAAACCAACACCTTCATCAACCAAAATTAACAATGAAATCATTTCAACAGGGGGGGGGGGGGGGGGGGGGGGGGGGGGGGGGGGGAATACAGAACAACAGACAGAACAAAAGAAAAGATTAGGCAAAATATCAAGTGTATTATGTCAGTTTTTCAAACACACACACACACACACACACACACACACACACACACACACACACACACACATACATATTTTACAAAATAACAGATGTTATCAGTCTAATAATTGTCTTTTTTTGCAATGTTCAATAATATGCATTGTACCAGGATCACATTATTTGTTTGATGCCAGAGTAAACTTAGCAATTTTTCATAACTTCATATGAATATGACTGCACCAGAGAAAACACTGATTCAGGTCCCAACCACTTGGAGGAAAAAAAAACAAAAACTTTAAACTTTTTTTGTATATATGCATATACATTTCACTCTTTGTCAATGTCTGAGAATTTTACTAAATTATTATCATTCTATGAAATTCAGACTCTGAATTAAATCCAGCTGAAAATTTCAGTTCTATAATATATACAATCTTCTCCCCACCACTCCATCCCCACCCCCTAGAGGCAAATGTTCACTCCTGCTGGCTCCCCGGCTTAGCAGTTACTGTCACTCATAATGTGTTTAGTCCTGAGCATGTTGAATCACAAGAAGCACCACTGAACAGCACCTCAGTGACTAGGCAGTGCAGTGTCTCCTCCTGTGGGTTGCCTTCTCATGACCAAACACTGACTGCTGGGATTGAGAATGATTACGTATGGCACAGCTGCAATGGAATCATGAAAAGGCAGGGAGTACAGACAGGAAGAAAAAAAAAAGTCACAAATGAATGAAAAAAGAAACTTCAACTGCAGTAACTGGGGTCCCCCTCCACACACACACTTCCCTTTACCCATGGCAGTAGGTACCCTCCCCCCTTTCCTCCCTCCTCTGTCCCTCACCTCTCTCCATCCACTATTCTGTGTGCTGATGATACCTCTCTAAACCACCCCAGCCTACCTCAAAGAAGAAGGGGTAGGCATTGGGTCCCAGTTTCTTGATGAGGCGTTCCTGTAAACGAGTCAATGGCTTCTGCTCTGTTTGATCCTTTATTGGAGGGTACACCTGCACACATCACCACCATGAACATCAAGCAACACTGCTTTTCCCCCTTCATTTTGTGTTCATACAAAATGTGAAAGAGTCTCTGTGTGTGTGTGTGTGTGTGTGTGTGTGTGTGTGTGTGTGTGTGCATATGTGTTTGTGTGGGTGTGTGTGTGTGCATGTGTGTGAGAGAGAGAGAGAGAGAGAGAGAGAGAGAGAGAGAGAGAGAGAGAGAGAGAGAGAGAGAGACTTGACACTTTGACTTTGATATTTTATTGTCACTACTACCAAAGAGGTCTTTTGACAAGGGGGAGGGGGTACACAGAACAATAACATTTCCCTCTTCCTTTCCAGCGAACAAATAGTACACATTCATTCCTAGTGTGTATCAATCAAAGGTTACAAAAAACAAATAAAATTGTAACATTTCCTTATGTTCTCACGCACAGGAAAAATGCAGTAAAGTTTTAAAAAAAGAAAAAAAAAAATCATAAGACTGACTCAACCATCCACTCAATTAAATGATTACATTGTATCTTAGTGATCTCTTCCACATGCGATGAATGATATTATTCATTCATGTATCTCTTATAATCCATCATCTCAAATTTCACTATCCTTCATCTGTCTAATTTTCAATGCTTCCGTGATGAATTTCGCAACTAATTTAATCACAATCTCGCAACTATTTAATTACGAGTTCATCATCTGATGATAACATGACAGCGACATCTTGTCTTTCACTATAACAATTTGTCCGCACTTCATTATAAGCAGTACAGTGGAACAGAAAGTGTTCTTTGTTGTCTATAATGTGTCTACATACAGGACAAGGTGATTCTGAGGATGTTTTACATTCAAACCATCTTTGTGTTCACATTAAAACCTTAAGTTCTCAACTTGAATCTTGCGTAATTTATTCTGTGCCATTCATCTGTTAAGATATTGAAAAACTTTTCAGAATTAAACACATTTTGTGTGTGTGTGTGTGTGTGTGTGTGTGTGTGTGTGTGTGTGTGTGTGTGTGTGTGTGTGTGTGTGTGTGTGTGTGTGTGTGTGTCGTGTTCGCGCGCGCACGCGTGTGTGTGTGTGGAAAGAAAGAGAGAGCAGAGAGAGAGAGAGAGAGAGAGAGAGAGAGAGAAAGAGAGAGAAAGACAGACAGACAGACAGAAAGTGTGTGTGTGTGTGTGTGTGTGTGTGTGTGTGTGTGTGTGGGTGGGTGTGGGTGTGTGTCTGTGTGAGTGTGTGTGTGTGTGTGTGTGTGTGTGTGTGTGTGTGTGTGTGTGTGTGTGTGTGTGTGTGCACTCATTGGTTCTCTCTCTCAAGCTTCATATGCATAATTATAAATCATTAACAGACCAAAAACAAAAACAAAAAAAAAAAAAAATTGAAAAAGGAAGCAGAACTGGCTGTTTATATGTCTATCCTGATGTGCTTTTTCAGTGGCTCTGTGCAAGAATGCATAATGTGGACTGCAGCTCACTTTTTTCTTTCTTTTTTTTAAAGCTGAAACAGCTCGTACTCCTTCAAAATCTCCACTTCACCCAGACTCAGTCAAGGGCATTTTATATACAAACTGTGGTGCTATTTTTCCACATATCAAATTTCTAAGCAGACTTTAGACTATACAGAATGCAGTCAAGGATGAATAAATATGTCAAAAAGAACAAACAAACCTCACTAATCTGGGTTATCACTTTCTACATTCTTCAGTTCACCTGTTTCCAAACCCAAGTTGCAAGACTAAATTTTGTCACTAATTCAAACATTTTGATTTTCACAGCAATAAAGTCAGCGACTTCATCCCTGTTTTTAAATACAACAATAAGTTACCTACTAAATCATCCCTCCCCCAGCTATGAATTTGTCGCTAAAACCTCTTCTTTTGTTTACAGCGTTAAGTTAGATACTGATCCATTTTGTTTTGGTTTGGTTTGGTTCTCTTTTTGCATAGATGTATATCAACAACCTTTTCCTTTTCTTAGACAGCTTTTGTTTTGCCTCGTGTCCACATGCAAGTTGCTATCAATAATCTGTGCATACTTTTCATCGACTTTTTTTTTCAACAAAACTAAAAGTTAGCTACAAGTTTTGCTTTGATTTTCTTTCACAGCTATACGATAGGTAATATGTCCTCTTTGTTTTTTCTTTCTCTCCACAGCTGTAAGCTAGCTATTAATCCTCTTTTTTTGCAGTTGGTGTAAGACAAATACTAATCCTCTTTGGCTTTTTTCCACATGTAAAAGTTTGCTAATATTTCTCTATTTGTTTTTTTTTTAACAACTATAAGTTTGCTAATAATCCTCCTCAAACCTGGGGGAGAACAGAGAGAGAGTGGGGGGTTGGTTGGAGAGAGAGAGAGAGACCGGAGAGAGAGAGAGAGAGAGAGAGGGGAGAGAGAGAGAGAGAGAGAGAGAGAGGGAGAGAGAGGAGAGAGGGAGGAGAGAGAGAGGACAGAGAGAGACCGGAGAGGAGAGAGAGAGAGAGAGAGAGAGGAGAAGGGAGGAGAGAGAGGAGAGAGAGAGGGAGGAGAGAGAAACAGAGGAGAGAGAGAGTTGAGGGAATAAGGGAGGAGAGAGAGAGAGAGGAGATAGGAGAGGGAGGGAGAGAGAGGAGAGAGGAGGAGAGAGAGTGAGGAGAGATGAGAGAATGCGAGAGAGGAGAAGGGAGCGCACAGAGAGGAGAGAGAGAGGAGATCTGATGAGAGAGAATAAGGAGAGTGAGAGAAGACAGAGAGACAAGACGGAGGAGAGAGAGGGAGATGGGAGAGGAGAGGAGAGTGAGAGAGAGAGAGAGAGAGAGAGGAGGAGCGTTGGAATTTAAGAGATCAGGACAGAGAGAGAGAGGTGGAGAGGCGGAGGGAAGAGAGAGGAGAGAGAGAGAGGAGGAGGGAATGGCGGAGGAGGAGGAGAAGAGAGAGGAGGAGAGAGAAGTTCCGGGAGAGAGGAGGAGAGAGAGAGAGAGAGAGAGAGAGAGAGAGAGAGAGAGAAGGAGAGAGACTGGAGAGAGAGAGGTGGAAGAGAGAGACAGAGGAGAGACAGACGGGAGACGAGAGGGAGAGAGAGAGAGAGAGGTTGAGAGTGAGGAGGAGGAGGAGGAGAGAAGAGGAGGAGAGAGAGAGAGAGAGAGAGAGTAGAGGGGACGAGGAGCTGAGAGAGAGAGGGGAGAGAACGAGAGTTTGAGGGAGAGCAGGAGAGAGATGAGAAATCGAGAGAGAGAGAGCTAGAGAGAGAGAGAGAGAGAGAGAGAGAGAGAGAGAGAGGGGAAGGCCAATATTCGTACAAAGAAAAAGCACAAATGGACTTGGTTACATCTTGCCCTCAATAATGGAAAAAGAAACAAAAGTTTGGAAATAAACAAATCACACACCCCCGGGGAGGAGAGGGGGGAGACAGAGAGAGAGAGAGAGAGAGAGAGAGAGAGAGAGAGAGAGAGAGAGAGAGAGAGAGAGAGAGAGAGAGAGAGGAGACTGTTTGAGAGGCAGGGAGAGATGAGGAGAGAGAGAGAGGCAGGGGGGTCAGAGATGAGGAGAGAGGCTAGAGAGAGAGAGAGAGGAGAGAGAGAGAGAGAGAGGGAGGGGAAGGCCAATATTCGTACAATAAAATGCCAAGATTTCTTTTTTTGGAAAAAGAGCGAAGAAGATCTAGTAAATGTACAGGTATTCAGTGAGTGTGTGTATATGTGAGAGAGAGAGAGAGTGAGAGAGAGAGAGAGAGAGAGAGAGAGAGAGAGAGAGAGAGAGAGAGAGAGAGAGAGAGAGAGAGAGAGAGGGGGAGAAGGCTAATGTTCGCACAATAAAATGCCAAGATTTCTTTTTTTGGAAAAAGAGATGAAGAAGATCTAGAAAATGTACAGGTATTCAGTGTGTGTGTGTGTGTGTGTGTGTGTGTGTGTGTGTGGAGAGAGAGAGAGAGAGAGAGAGAGAGAGAGAGAGAGAGAGAGAGAGAGAGAAGGTCTGGTGAGGGAGGGAGAAAAAAACAGAGAAAAGAGACAAGAATTGAAGGCAGGAGTGAGAGAGAGAGAGAGAGGGGACAGAAAAGAGACAGAGAGAGACGACGAAAAAAAAAAAAGGTCAAAGACTGAGTGGGAGACAAGGAGTTGGAAGAAGTACCTGCATGGAAGACAGATATAGGTCTTTGCGGAAGGTGAGACCCAGAACGTCCAGGTCTTCCGGCCATAGCGGAAGGCAGCCAAGATGTGAGCATACACCTTGCGATCCTTCAGGTACTCAGGGTCCACTAGCACCACCCCATCTGCACACACCACACGCACACGGATCAGCTGAGAATTCTGCAATAAAGGCATTGAACTTTATTGTCTTTTTAGTTTCTTCATTCACCTTCTTATCATTTTTTTATTTTTATTTACAGTTTATTCATTCATCTGTTCATTGTTCATTCATGAATTTATTCCTGACCCGAGATTTAAAAACAGAAGACATATTTTCAGTATTTTTCTCTTAGCTGGTTGTGATTGTTTTTGTGTCTTTGTTCTCTGTGATTCTCTACCTGAGATGTATCATACAACAAAAGCATCCTCTCTCTCTTTCTCTCTCACTCTGAAGCTTCATTTGCATACTTTCAAACATTTAAAAGAAAAAAAATGAGAACAAATAGAATAGTAGAATCTGATATAACTGTTTACTAAATTGTGTGTGTGTGTGTGTGTGTGTGTGTGTGTGTGTGTGTGTGTGTGTGTGTGTGTGTGTGTGTGTGTGTGTGTGTGTGTGTGCGGCGGGGCGCGCCTCTGTGTGTGTGTGTGTGTGTGTGTGTGTGTGTGTGTGTGTGTGTGTGTGTGCGCGTGTGCATGTGTGCGTGCGTGGTATGTGTGTGATCTGTACAGTTCAGTTCAGTTCAGTAGTTTTATTTAACGTCTTTTCATCACAAGATGATCTTAGACTGTAAACTGCAATATACATTCCATTGTACCATCAGCACCTTCCCCCACCCCCAGCAAAAAAAAAAAAAAAAAAAAAAAAAAAAAAAAAAAAAAATTAACACACATTATCTCAATGTCTTTTTTCACAGTAGTTTTGCAACTGGGGACTGAGCAATAACCAAAGCAATATAAAAAAAGCAAGGGTTATTTACCACACTATCAACATTGTCAGAATTATTTATGAAAATATTCTTCTCCTTATAAGCTGGGGTTAGTATAGGGCATTCAAATAAAAGATGACGAATTGAGATATTCTCCTGACATATACACGCTATACCTCGTGAATATTTTGTATTCCATGTATTTAACCGTAATTTATGAATTAATCTGGCTAGATATCTTGGACATGATGGCGGAACGAATAATTTCTCATTAAGATGTTTCTTCTGCATATTCTTTTTCCAATCGCTGGATCAGTTCATGCAGTGAAAAATTTAAGACTTTGTTGAAGGGTGTTTCAGAAATTGTACACAAGCCCCCTGTTTTGCCAATTTGTCTGCTAGTTCATTCCCTTTTAAGCCACAATGTGAAGGAACCCAGCAAAAATCAACTGCTATACCTCGGGAAAGTAAACAATAGATGCTTAATTTCAAAAAGAATATCAGTTCTAATTTTAGAGTTCCAGTGCTTTAATGATTGTAAAACTGATTTTGAATCAACACAAAATAGCACACTATAAAATGATACTGGCGTGTCATATAAGATATAATTCAGAGCTTTCATAATTGCATATAGCTCTGCTGTATAATTGAAAATTCTCTGCCTAGATAGAAAGACTTTTGCACATTTAAGGATGGTATAGTGAATCCAGCACCACTGTCAGACGTTTCCATTATTGAACCATCTGTAAATATTTTTAAATGATTTGGATAGGTCTTTTCAAGATGTTCTCGAACTTCATTTACTAGAATATTGACATTGTCATCTTTCTTCAAAGTAGTTATATTCATCATCAATTTTTGCGTTGAGATGCTCCCATGGGGGCATTTGAGGGACAATAGGAATCTCCGAAATTGCATCAATATCGATACTACATTCTGACATAAGCTCAGAAGTGAAATTTCTAATTGGCTCTATGTATGATATATTTTTAGACCTTTTGGGGTATTCCTTGTTGGAATCCATAAGAATTTCATCAGTAACAGAGTTTTTTACAGATAGGCCTCTTACAACGTATTTGGACACATCCAACGTTCGTTGTTCATTAAGAGGTGATCTGTACACCTGCGCCTGCGTGTGTTTGAGAGAGAGAGAGAGAGAGAGAGAGAGAGAGAGAAAGCACAACTTCTTTATGAGCAATATCTAAATGTCTAATTTATTCTAGGTCACTGCATTCTAAGCTTTATCCAAAAAAAATTTCTATGTATCTCTAGAGATATTGTTTTATCCTTTCTGTTCCCCATGTGCATGTATCAACGAAGGGAAAGCAATTCACATAGGTTCATCTGTTGGTGACTCACTGTTATAACGTTTAATTTTACACCCCTTTTCTTGTACCAGAGTTTATCAAGTGCTAACTGACAGATGCATTTAAAATCGCTCTTTGTGCATCCTTCCCTGCTATAAATACACACCCATAGGCAGACAACTAAAACCCAGATCCTTACACCCATACACACACACAACATGCACAGAATGGGAGAAGGCACATGTACACATGCATGATATGCCAAACACACAGAAAGAACCTGTGCATATGCTTACACACACACACACACACACACACACACACACACAGCACACACACACACACAAAGCACACGCACACATGCATGCACAAATGCATGCACTTACTTTTCCCATAAGGACAGGTTACAAAAGTTTACTCAATTCAGACTCTCATTAAAAGGAGGATTCTTTATGAACACACACACACACATACACTCCCAGTCCCAAGCTTCAGAGAATGCACATTAACCCACTGCCCTAGTAACCAAGCTATGTGGCTCACACCAGCCACCCATTTTAAACAAAAAGAAGAATGGGAAAAAGGTGGATAATGAAAAAAGAAAAAGAAAAAAACCAGAAAAAAGGGGGGAAAAAAAAAAGAAAGAAAAGAAAAAAAAAATCCCCTTATACCACTCTTGCCATCATTTCCCAATGCCAGTACACTGCAAAAAAGGACTGGTGGCTGGAAGAGGGATGAGGACAGGCTGGAGGGAGGAGGTGTTTGTGTGTAATGGAGGGGGAGAAGACTGGGGGGAAGGGGGAAGTGCTGATAAGGGTGAAAACTAATTTATCACCCTCAGAGTGTCAAGCCATACAAATCCTAGCCATTTTTTTCTCTGCTCTGATAGTGTATATATATATATATATATATATATATATATATATATATATATATATATATATATATATATATATATACACATATACATATATATATATATATATATATATAATTACACACACACACACACACACACACACACACACACACACACACTCTCTCTCTCTCTCTCTCTATATATATATATATATATATAGTTTTATGAACATTATTCATGCCAACTATTCTAGCTAGTCACAGGCACATATCTGGTTACACTGGTATGTTTTGTCAAGGTGAGAGGAAATGAATCCCAATGTTTAAAAAAAAATTTCACCTTGGTCTACAACTCTTAAAATAATCACTTACACACATACACTAACACACACACACACACACACACACACACACACACACACACACAGAGTAAAGGCCAACACATTGCATGAGCCCACAACCAGGTTGTACATTTGATTTGCAGACACCTGCAGCCACTGCACACTGCCAGGATACATTACATGGCCACAACTGATCAACATCTAAAAGCAGCTGTCTTCTGCCTGAAAAAAAAAGAAGAAGTAACAAAACAAACCAGTTGTTGGGTTTGTGATATCAGCACAATACATTCCCCTGATTACTTGTCCACCCACATTGGTCCCTGTCTGTTTGGGGGTAGGGGGCTGAACACAGCTGACAACCAAAGATGTGGCTAGAGAACCAGACACTGCCCTTCAACAGCCATAAGACATGGCTCATACCTAACACAACCAGACACTGTCCTTCAACAGCCATAGAATATGGTTCATTCCTACCACAATCAGACACTGTCCTGCAACAGCTAATGGATATAGTTCATTCCTACCACAACCAGACACTGTCCTACCAGCCATAGGACATGGTTCATTCCTACCACAACCAGACACTGTCCTAACAGCCATAGGACATGGTTAATTCCCACCACAATCAGACACTGTCCTAACAGCCATAGGATATGGTTCATTCCTATAGACACTGTCCTAACAGCCATAGGATATGGTTAATTCCTACCACAATCAGACACTGTCCTAACATCCATAGGATATGGTTCATTCCTATAGACACTGTCCTAACAGCCATAGGATATGGTTCATTCCTACCACAATCAGACACTATCCTAACAGCCATAGGATATGGTTCATTCTAACAGCCATAGGATATGGTTCATTCCTATAGACACTGTCCTAATAGCCATAGGATGTGTTTCATTCCTATGGACACTGTCCTAACAGCCATAGGATGTGTTTCATTCCTATAGACACTGTCCTAACAGCCATAGGATATGGTTCATTCCTACAGACACTGTCCTAACAGCCATAGGATATGGTTCATTCCTACCACAATCAGACACTGTCCTAACAGCCATAGGATATGGTTCATTCCTATAGACACTGTCCTAACAGCCATAGGATATGGTGGTCATTCCTACCACAATCAGACACTGTCCTAACAGCCATAGGATATGGTTCATTCCTACCACAATCAGACACTGTCCTAACAGCCATAGGATATGGTTCATTCCTACCACAATCAGACACTGTCCTAACAGCCATAGGATATGGTTCATTCCTACCACAATCAGACACTGTCCCGAACAGCCATAGGATATGGTTCATTCCTACCACAATCAGACACTGTCCTAACAGCCATAGGATATGGTTCATTCCTACCACAATCAGACACTGTCCGAACAGCCATAGGATATGGTTCATTCCTACCACAATCAGACACTGTCCTAACAGCCATAGGATATGGTTCATTCCTAGCACAATCAGACACTGTCCGAACAGCCATAGGATATATGGTTTCCCTACCACAACCACTGTCCTAACAGCCATAGGGCATGGTTCATTTCTAGCACAATCAGACACTGTCCTAACAGCCATAGGATATGGTTCATTCCTACCACAACCACTGTCCTGACAGCCATAGGGCATGGTTCATTCCTAGCACAATCAGACACACTGTCCTCCAACAGTCATAGGGCATGGTTTATTCTTAGCACAATCAGACACTGTCCTGCAACAGCCATAGGGCATGGTCCATTCCTAGCACAGCAAGACACTGTCCTACAACAAAGGACATGGTTTATTCCTAGCGCAACCAGACACTGCCCTACAACAGCCATAGGGACATGGTTTATTCCTACCACAACAAGACACACTGCCCCACAAAAGCCAGAGACATGGTGTATTCCTAGGACAAGCCGACACCACCTTACAACTACCATAGGACATGGTTTCATTCCTAGGACAATCACACAGGCTTTCCACAGCCATAGGACAAAGACCATTCCTAGAACAACCATATGATGCTCTACAACAGCCATAGGATATGGTCATTTCTTTGAACAATCACACATTGTCATGAAACAGTGACAGGATATGGTTCATTCCAAGGAGAACCAAACACTGCCCTTGAACACTTGTAGGGTGTAGTTCATTCTTAAGACAATCACACATTCCCTTACAACTGCCATAGGACACAGATCATTCCTAGGACAATCATAATCTGCTCTTCAACAGCCATAGGACTCAATCAAATCCTAAGAGAATTACACATCGCCTAAAACAACCATTGGAGATGATTCATTCCTTTGACAATCACACACTGCCCTAAAACTGCTGTAGGATATGGTTTATTTCTAGGACAACTAGACTCTTCCCTACAACAGTCATTGGACATAGTTCTTTACAAGGACAATCACACACTGACCTACAACAGCTGTAGGACATTTCGTTCCTATGATAATCACACTTTGCCCTGTGACAGCTGTTGGGCATGGTACACTCTTAGGACAATCACACACAACCAGAGTGTTTGTTTTAGGACAACTGACTCTAACTGCCACCTTTAACGACTGGATCTGATTTTGAAAACAGCTATAACATCTCTGATCTTTAATTTGGCTTTGATCTTAGATCTGAAGTCAAAAAACAAAAAAACAACAACAACAACAACAACAAAAAAAAAAAAAAAGAAAATAGAAAACCTTTCAAACAGGGAATATGAGTGAGTGGAACAGGACATACCAACTACCCTGACAATGGTCACACCCCTGTACTGTTTCATCCTGGAATATTCCTGATGGAGTATTGACTGAGTACTGAGCACCTTCTTATAATAGACCTTGATCATCAATTGACATTTAAAAACTTTCAGTCACACACACACACACACACACACACAAATCACTTCTTCACATGAAAGGTCCCAAACTGTTTCCACTTTACTTACATAATCAAAACAACAACAACAACAACAAAAAACTGACTGATCAATGGTTCGACTATGGGCAGCTAATCAACTGATTCAACTATGGGCAGCTAATCAACTGATTCTTGATGAAGGTGCTGGTCAACAATTTCTGATCTGTCTTGTCCAAGTAAACATCAAAACAGCCTTCATGTGATGAAAAATAAGTCACGTTCTTTAATACTGTGCATTTTATGCCATGCTATGAACTTAATTAATTCTTTTGTAGTTGTATTCCAGTGTAGTGTATTATGGATACTGGCATCATGTGTGCAGAAAAAAATAAAAAGCTTTCATCCTGAAGGTCAAGCTACTCAAAATGTGCAGGTCACCACCACAGACCAGATGTCACCAGAAAGGTGGTGTGCCACATACATGAGGCATGACCATGGGCTGACACTACTCCCTTTGATCACAGCCATCGTGAAACATGCAGACAAGCCAGCGATCCATTTGGCACATCACTTCCCCTCCTGATTCTGATGATGCCATTCACCTTCAGCCAAGGCCTTCCAAGCATGCCATGGACCTGGCTGGATCAATTTGCAGGAGTGTTAGGGGTTAAGTTATTAATGATGGTGGTGGTGGGGTAAGACATGGATGAAGTGACTGTTGAAGGCCAAAGACCACGCCAGACAATGAGGAGAGGAAAGACTCCTGTGGCCGTGCACCATGTAACAAGTCAGATGGCCCAGTGTGGTCCTCTATCTAAAAACACTGCCACACCATTCCAAGAGAAAAAAGAAAGAACTTCAGGACACCTATCACTGCTCTCAAAGAAGTTCACTGACTTCTGGAGAAAAAGAGAAAAACACGGACATGAACTGCTGTTCTCTAGAACAAATTTTCATGTTTTTCCTTCTACCAGTCTATAGATGACAACACGTTTCATACTTAGTTTTAGATGCCAACTGATGTAAATTTTCTTTTTTTTTTCCCCCCTTTTTCTCTTGCTTTAAAAAATAAACAAGAGAAATGGTATTTTTTTTCAGGCAGACAGCTTAAAAAAAAAGAAAATGTCTGACATTTTCATCGTCTGGCAGTCAAAATGTCATGCTTTTTGAAGGTCAAACAGCATTTTGGTATAAGCTAAAAGGCATTTTACAGCATACTGAGTGAAATGCCCATGTTCTACCCTTTCCATTCATATATAACAATGGCCTTTCGCATTTGCATTAATAGGCATAAAAATAAATTAAAAGAACAAATGTCACAAACTTGAAAGAATTAAATGCTGCTGACACAACATGCCAGGCGTTAAGATATTGCTAACACAGGATGCCAGACATTAGGACATTGCTGATAAAGGATGCCAGAAATTAAGACACTGATGACACAAAAATACCATAGGATGCCACACAATGCTGAAATAGGATGCCAGACCATACTGACACAGCCAGACACTAAGACCTTGCTCATACAGGATGACAGGTATTGAGATATTGCTGACACAGGATGCCAACATCACTGATACAGAATAACATGGCTGACACAGGATGCCAACATCACTGATACAGAATAACATGGCTGACGCAGGATGCCAACATCACTGATACAGAATAACATGGCCGACACAGGATGCCAACATCACTGATACAGAATAACATGGCCGACACAGGATGCCAACATCACTGATACAGAATAACATGGCTGACACAGGATGCCAACATCACCGATACAGAATAACATGGCTGACACAGGATGCCAACATCACCGATACAGAATAACATGGCTGACACAGGATGCCAACATCACCGATACAGAATAACATGGCTGACACAGGATGCCAACATCACTGATACAGAATAACATGGCTGACACACAGGATGCCAACATCACCAATACTGAATAACATGGCTGACACAGGATGCCAACATCACCAATACTGTATAACATGGCTGACACAGGATGTCAGGCATCACTGATACAGAATAATATGGCTGACGCAGGATGTCACCATCATTGTACAGAATAACATGGCTGACACACGATGTCACCATCACTGGTACAGAATAACATGGCTGACGCAGGATGCCATCATCACTGATACAGAATAATATGGCTGACGCAGGATGCCAACATCACTGATACAGAATAACATGGCCGACACAGGATGCCAACATCAATGATACAGAATAACATGGCCGACACAGGATGCCAACATCACTGATACAGAATAACATGGCTGACACAGGATGCCAACATCACTGATACAGAATAACATGGCCGACACAGGATGTCAACATCACTGATACAGAATAACATGGCTGACACAGGATGCAAACATCACCGATACAGAATAACATGGCTGACACAGGATGCCATCATCACTGATACAGAATAATATGGCTGACGCAGGATGCCAACATCACTGATACAGAATAACATGGCCGACACAGGATGTCAACATCACTGATACAGAATAACATGGCTGACACAGGATGCAAACATCACCGATACAGAATAACATGGCTGACACAGGATGCCATCATCACTGATACAGAATAATATGGCTGACGCAGGATGCCAACATCACTGATACAGAATAACATGGCCGACACAGGATGCCAACATCAATGATACAGAATAACATGGCCGACACAGGATGCCAACATCACTGATACAGAATAACATGGCCGACACAGGATGTCAACATCACTGATACAGAATAACATGGCTGACACAGGATGTCAACATCACCGATACAGAATAACATGGCTGACACAGGATGCCAACATCACTGATACAGAATAACATGGCTGACACAGGATGCCAACATCACTGATACAGAATAACATGGCCGACACAGGATGCCAACATCACTGATACAGAATAACATGGCCGACACAGGATGTCAGACATGACTGATACAGAATAACATGGCTGACACAGGATGTCAGACATGACTGATACAGAATAACATGGCTGACACAGGATGTCAACATCACTGATACAGAATAACATGGCTGACACAGGATGTCAACATCACTGATACAGAATAACATGGCAGACACAGGATACCAACATCACTGATACAGAATAACATGGCAGACACAGGATACCAACATCACTGATACAGAATAACATGGCAGACACAGGATACCAACATCACTGATACAGAATAACATGACAGACACAGGATACCAACATCACTGATGCAGAATAACATTGCTGGCACAGGATGTCAGGCATCACTGATACAGAATAACATGGCAGACACAGGATACCAACATCACTGATGCAGAATAACATTGCTGACACAGGATGTCAACATCACTGATACAGAATAACATGGCAGACACAGGATACCAACATCACTGATACAGAATAACATGGCAGACACAGGATACCAACATCACTGATACAGAATAACACGGCAGACACAGGATACCAACATCACTGATACAGAATAACATGACAGACACAGGATACCAACATCACTGATGCAGAATAACATTGCTGGCACAGGATGTCAGGCATCACTGATACAGAATAACATGGCAGACACAGGATACCAACATCACTGATGCAGAATAACATTGCTGACACAGGATGTCAACATCACTGATACAGAATAACATGGCAGACACAGGATACCAACATCACTGATGCAGAATAACATGGCTGGCACAGGATGTCAGGCATCACTGATACAGAATAACATGGCTGACACAGGATACCAATATCACTGATACAGACTAACATGGTTGATACAGGATGTCACCGTCACTGATACAGAATAACATGATTGACACAGGATGTCAGACATCACCGATACAGAATACCAGATATAAAGACATGCTGACATAGAATGTTAGATATTAAGACATTGCAAACACACAACTCAAGACATTAAGACATTGCAGACACAGGACTCAAGACATTAAGACATTGCAGACACAGGACTCAAGACACTGAGACATTGTAGACACAAGACTCATGACATTGAGACATTGCAGACGCAGGATTCAAGACATTAGGACATTGCAGACACACAACACAAGACATTTAAGACATTGCAGACACAGGACTCAAGACATTAAGACACATTGCAGACACAGGACTCAAGACACTGAGACATTGTAGACACAAGACTCATGACATTGAGACATTGCAGACGCAGGATTCAAGACATTAGGACATTGCAGACACACAACACAAGACATTAAGACATTGCAGACACAGGACTCAAGACATTAAGACATTGCAGACACAGGATTCAAGACATTAGGACATTGCAGACACACAACACAAGACATTAAGACATTGCAGACACAGGACTCAAGATACTGAGACAGTGCAGACACAGGACTCAAGCATGACACTGAGGCATTGCCGACACGGGCAAAGACACACTGAGACAGTGCCGACACAAAATGTGTGACATGTCTGACACAGAATGCCTGACATTAAGATACTGCTGAAACAAGATGCCAGACATTGAGACATAGCTGACACAGTCTACCAAACATGGCTGAGGCACATATTTCATTTCAAATGGGTGGGCAAAACAATCTGGAAAATGATGCAGCAGAATGGGTGCATACACACACACACACACACACACACACCACATCCAGATGACCAAAAGACAAATACTGATGAAGTTTCAGACTTCCTTCCAGAATTTCTCTGGGTAAAACCACACCATGCTTATTGTAGATATGCAGGCCTTGCACACTGATTAACACCTGTACTTCAGCAACAGTGGCCGAAAGAGTACAGTTCAGAGCCTAGGCAAGTGTGCTTACCCCTGAATGATATGGTGACTGAGCAGAGTTAGACTGACTTGCTGTGAAGACATGTCAAATCTGGAGGCTGTTAGTTCCATGAAAATGGGAAATATGACTAGGTCATCGAATGCATCAACAGGCAAAATGACACTGCCTTGACCTGCCTCTCTTGACCATTTTGCAGCATGAATGTCACAAAACTGAACCAGCTATGCAGCAGCTTTAAATTGTGAAAACATCGGGTATTTTTCAGCCATTTGCGGAATGCTTCACGGTCATAATGGACTACTCTTTTTTTTTTTTTTTTTTTTTTTTTTCTGGCAGGTTTTGATGGAGCTGACCATTTCAGTGCTGTCAGCAAGTCAAAATCAACATTGCAAAAATTGAATCTAAATTTCAGTCTCCGTTTCATCAAGGATGCGTCACCATGTGCACAGTAGTCCATACATCCACTTCCCTACATCTGCTAAGCCATGCACCAAAATGCCATAAAGCAAAAAACACATAAACAAATAAATAATAGATCAAGCGAATGAATAAATAAGGAAAATATGCAAACATTGAGAATTTAGACAGAAGGGCATGAAAAGTCAGACAGACGGACAGACTAAAAAAGGAAGGCAGGCAGCCAATTACTTACCAACAGGCTCAATGTGTGTGAGGTGATCCACAAAGTCCTCTTTTTCCCAGGTATGTGGTGATCTGCAGCATAGGGATAACACTGCAGGTCATGATTAATGCTTTACAGCTCATCACATGAACAATCTACCCCTACCATAAGTACACTTAGATTGAAACAAGAAACATGAACAATCTACCCCTACCATAAGTACACTTAGATTGAAACAAAAAACAGACAAACAGACAGGCAGTTACTAACACGACACAAACCATATACAGACACAGATTAAGACAAAGGAGAAGAGATATATGATACATTTGGAATTGGGAGAGTGGGGCTATACACAGAGAGAGGAAGACAGAAAAGGGAGGGAGAGGGGTTGGAAGGGATGAGGAGGGAGGGAGATAAAAAAGGTGAGCTCAGGTGTGGAGATCTTGAGACCAACAACAACAGGAGGGAGAATGGGTGAGGAGGGGGGTGGGGGGGGGGGGAGAAAAAGAAAAGTCAAGTCATCATGACAGAATATTACATCAGCAAGAACAGCAACAGATGGCCACAGTTCTTCAAAAAAACAAAAAAAAACTGCAAGATTCATCAATCTAAAAACAACGCAAAGTGTGCAGTGGTAGCAACTGACAGAGGATACCACCATCATGACAGCAACTGACAGAAGATACCACCATCATGACAGCAACTGACAGAGGATACCACCATCATGACAGCAACTGACAGAGGATACCACCATCATGACAGCAACTGACAGAGGATACCACCATCATGACAGCAACTGACAGAGGATACCACCATCATGACAGCAACTTACAGAGGATACCACCATGGTGACACCAACTGACAGAGGATACCACCATGGTGACAGCAACTGACAGAAGATACCACCATCATGACAGCAACTGACAGAGGATACCACCATTATGACAGCAACTGACAGAGGATACCACCATGGTGACAGCAACTGACAGAAGATACCACCATTATGACAGCAACTGACAGAGGATACCACCATGGTGAAGACAACTGACAGAGGATACCACCATGGTGACAGCAACTGACAGAGGATACCACCATGGTGACAGCAACTGACAGAGGATACCACCATGGTGACAGCAACTGACAGAGGATACCACCATGGTGACAGCAACTGACAGAGGATACCACCATGGTGACAGCCACTGACAGAAGATACCACCATTATGACAGCAACTGACAGAGGAAACCACCATGGTGACAGCCACTGACAGACGATACCACCATGGTGACAGCCACTGACAGACGATACCACCATGGTGACAGCAACTGACAGATGATACCACCATGGTGACAGCCACTGACAGATGATACCACCATCATGACAGCAACTGACAGAGGATACCACCATGGTGAAGACAACTGACAGAGGATACCACCATCATGACAGCAACTGACAGAGGATACCACCCATCATGACAGCAACTGACAGAGGATACCACCATGGTGAAGACAACTGACAGAGGATACCACCATGGTGAAGACAACTGACAGAGGATACCACCATGGTGAAGACAACTGACAGAGGATACCACCATGGTGACAGCAACTGACAGAGGATACCACCATCATGACAGCAACTGACAGAGGATACCACCATCATGACAGCAACTGACAGAGGATACCACCATGGTGAAGACAACTGACAGAGGAAACCACCATGGTGAAGACAACTGACAGAGGATACCACCATGGTGACAGCAACTGACAGATGATACCACCATGGTGACAGCCACTGACAGATGATACCACCATTATGACAGCAACTGACAGAGGAAACCACCATGGTGAAGACAACTGACAGAGGATACCACCATTATGACAGCAACTGACAGAGGATACCACCATGGTGAAGACAACTGACAGAGGATACCACCATCATGACAGCAACTGACACAGGATACCACCATCATGACAGCAACTGACAGAGGATACCACCATGGTGAAGACAACTGACAGAGGATACCACCATGGTGAAGACAACTGACAGAGGATACCACCATGGTGAAGACAACTGACAGAGGATACCACCATTATGACAGCAACTGACAGAGGAAACCACCATGGTGACAGCAACTGACAGAGGATACCACCATTATGACAGCAACTGACAGAGGATACCACCATGGTGAAGACAACTGACAGAGGATACCACCATGGTGAAGACAACTGACAGAGGATACCACCATCATGACAGCAACTGACAGAGGATACCACCATGGTGAAGACAACTGACAGAGGATACCACCATGGTGAAGACAACTGACAGAGGATACCACCATCATGACAGCAACTGACAGAGGATACCACCATGGTGAAGACAACTGACAGAGGATACCACCATGGTGAAGACAACTGACAGAGGATACCACCATGGTGACAGCAACTGACAGAGGATACCACCATGGTGACAGCCACTGACACAGGATACCACCCATCATGACAGCAACTGACAGAGGATACCACCATGGTGACAGCCACTGACAGAGGATACCACCATGGTGAAGACAACTGACAGAGGATACCACCATGGTGAAGACAACTGACAGAGGATACCACCATGGTGACAGCAACGACAGAGGATACCACCATCATGACAGCAACTGACAGAGGAAACCACCATGGTGAAGACAACTGACAGAGGATACCACCATCATGACAGCAACTGACAGAGGATACCACCATCATGACAGCCACTGACACAGGATACCACCATCATGACAGCAACTGACAGAGGAAACCACCATGGTGAAGACAACTGACAGAGGATACCACCATCATGACAGCAACTGACAGAGGATACCCACCATGGTGAAGACAACTGACAGAGGATACCACCATCATGACAGCAACTGACAGAGGATACCACCATCATGACAGCAACTGACAGAGGATACCACCATGGTGAAGACAACTGACAGAGGATACCACTATTTGTACAGCAACTGACAGAGGATACCACCATGGTGACACCAACTGACAAAGGGATACCACCATGGTGACAGCAAACTGACACAGGATACCACCATGGTGACAGCCACTGACACAGGATACCACCATCATGACAGCAACTGACAGAGGATACCACCACGGTGACAGCAACTGACAGAGGATACCACCATGGTGACAGCAACTGACAGAGGATACCACCACGGTGACAGCAACTGACAGAGGATACCACCATGGTGACAGCAACTGACAGAGGATACCACCATGGTGACAGCAACTGACAGAGGATACCACCATGGTGACAGCAACTGACACAGGATACCACACCATCATGACAACAACTGACAGAAGATACCACCATCATGACAGCAACTGACAGAGGATACCACCAGCATGACAGCAACTGACAGAGGATACCACCATGGTGACAACAACTGACAGAGGATACCACCATGGAGACAGCAACTGACATTGTTGTTTTAAGAAAGGGTAGTGTTTAAGATATACACACACCCTCAGATAGAGCAAGAGACAGAGAGAGAGTGAGACAGAGACAGAGATTGTGAAAGAGAGAGAGAAAGAGTGAGAGAGAGAGAGACAGAGAGAGAGAAAGATGTAGACAGAGAGAGAGAGAGAGAGAGAGAGAGAGAGAGAGAGAGACAGACAGACAGACAGACAGACAGACAAAGTGATATATTGACAAGCTGACAGATACGGATGAAGGGATACAAAGAGACTGAGGGACGATCAGAAAACAAAGACAGTAAGGAAAACTGACTGAGAAAGCAAGAGAAGAAAATGTGCCATGTGAGATGTCTGAATTCAACAGATTTAACTACACCAACGAACGACCAGAAAAAGTATTTTTCTCCTTGTAAACCAGTAAACAGTAAAAAACAAATAATGTTTTGGGGTATGTGTGTGTGTGTGATTGTGTGTGTGTGATTGTGTGTGATTGGTGTGTGTGTGTGTGTGTGTGTGTGTGTGTGTGTGTGTGTGTGTGTGTGTGTGTGTGTGTACATGTGAGTGTGTGTGTGTGTGTGTGTGTGTGTGTGTGTGTGTGTGTGTGTGTGTGTGTGTGTACATGTGAGTGTGTGTGTGTGTGTGTGTGTGTGTGTGTGTGTGTGTGTGTGTGTGTGTCATGTGTTGTTGTTATTAGAGTTCTTGTTGTTTTTAAAGTTGTTTACCTCCTCTAACAAATTGCGAAACAAAAAGATTCAGTAAATAGAGGGAATGCGTGACAGGAATGCGAATAAAACATGCTAGAGACACGAAGTCAATAAAACACATTATCTCCTCACGAAGTTGGCTCAGACTTTTTATTTGCTTACACACACACACTCACACACACACACACACACACACACACACACACAACTTATAAAAGTTTACTTACACAAGTGTTTAAAACGAGCCATATTTCTAGACTTTCATGTCAACAAAGAAAGAAATTTGCATCTCTTTTACGCTTTGCCTACCTGGATTAGTTCATGTTTCCATGCTATTCTCTCTCTCTTTTTCTGTCTCAAGATTATGCATATATTTCTCTTTCATACAGCAGTTGTTAAAAGAAAGGGTAGGGTTTAAGATATGCACAGACATTCAATGCTTAGAAAACAATGAGACACAAGAAAACTTACCTAATTATGTTGTGTATGAGTATATACAAATATCACCATAAATATCATTCAATTTCACGTTAACTTGTGCTGCAGAAAGTTTTATTTCATGATGTTGTCTTGCAATCAATGTCAACATGATTAAACAAAACAAAACACAACAAATCCTGTGAAGAAAAACAAAAATGACAAAGTGAAAGAAATCCCCCGCCTTTTTCCCCTTCTCCTGTACAGAAAAGTGGAGAGCATCATCTATTGCTGAGGAGTATGTCATTTTTTGGTATAGGCTGGGTGTTTCAGCGCGTTTCCATATCCAATCAAACTCCAACACCTTGTACGATAACTTCACATGCACATCATCTGTTTCTGTATAAGAGATTATATTCAATATATCATATGAACATGCGAGCACACACACACACACACACACACACACACACACACACACACACACACACACACACATAGCAGTTCAGGCAATTTTTGGTAACATATTCAACGCATTGATCTTCATGCGATACATGTCACCTTCCATTACAAATGAATCAATTGTCATGGTTCTGTGTGTGTGTGTGTGTGTGTGTGTGTGTGTGTGTGTGTGTGTGTGTGTATGTGTGAGAGAGAGAGAGAGAGAGAGAGAGAGAGAGAGAGAGTGTGTGTGTGTTTTGTATCATGCTCTTTCCCTTTTTTTTCCAAAGCAGGGGGGGGGGGGAGGTGTGTGTGGAAGGTGGGTGGTGGAGGGGGGGGGGGTGTAGGAAGAGAATGGGGGAAGGAAAGGGATGGGTGTGAGTCTCTCACTGGGGAGAGGAGAGAAGAGGGGAAGACAGAGATGGAGGCAGCAGACTCCTTTTTCTCTCCATCGTTCTTTCTCTCCCCCCCCCCCACCCCCTCCACCCCCACCATCCTTTTTTTCTGTCTCATCCTTTGTGTCCTTCAGTGGCACTGCCCCATGCAACTAAATCCCACTCCCCATCCACAGCCTCACCTTCAGCTAGACCCGTTGCAGTTTGGGCACCAGCAATCCAC
>JADBJO010000185.1:140000-155000 GCA_016801955.1 Conus betulinus | reverse complement strand
GCTGTCGCTGCCCCCCCCCCAAACCTCTCTGATGAGCATGTGTGTGTGCGTGTGTGTGTGTGTGTGTGTGTGCGTGCACCCATGTGTGCGCATGCATGCATGCATGCGTGCGTGTGTGCGCGTATGTAACTGAGAGAGAAAGAGTGAGTGAGAGAGAGAGAGAGAGAGAATGTATAGGATGACACACATTCCTTTTGAGCTGGAGGTGGAAGAGGAGAAGTTCAGAATTGGAAGATGCCCCCCCCCCCCCCCCCCCCCAACCATGGTAGAGAGGGAGGGGGGAATGAATGGGGGGAGGGAGTGGGAATGGAGAGGAGGAGCTGGAAGAAAAGGGATAGAACAGAAGAAGAAGAAGAAAAAAATGACCAACACTGATTTCAAAGACAACAAAAAACAACAAAGGAGAAGGAAGAGGAGGAAGAGATGACGGAGGAGGAGAAACAAAGGAAGTGTGGCAGGGGAGTAGGATGACGACTAAATTAACAACAAATAGGGTGATGATGACAATATTAACAACAAAAGCAAAAGAAGAAGAATTAAGCCTGAAAGAAGAGAGAGAGAGAGAGAGAGAGAGAGAGAGAGAGAGAGAGAGAGAGAGAGAGAGAGAGAGAGAGAGAGGAGAGAGAGAGAGAGACAGACAGACAGACAGACAGACAGACAGACAGACAGACTGAAAAAGGGCAATTCCAATTTTTCACGCCTGTTTTAAATCCTCAATACATGATAAGCTTCCAGTGACATCTATCTATCCATCTACAAGGCCCACTTCTCCTCTACCCCCTTCTCCCCTCTTTTCTTGCTATCATCAACCCCCCCCCCCCCCCCCCCCCCCCCCCCCCCCCCCCCCCCCCCCCCCCCCTCCTCTCATATCCATCTCATGATAAACATTGTCAGAGCAACAAAAAAAAAAAACAAAAAAAAAAAAAAAAAAAAAAACTACAGGGCAATATGACTGTGTGTGTGTGTGTGTGTGTGTGTGTGTGTGTGTGTGTGTATGTGTGCACACATGCTCTGTATGCATGTATGATGCCTGATGCCTTCCTTTCATAGTATCTGACATCACTTTGACAACAGGCTCCTCCCAATGGCATGTATGGTATGTACTGACCACATCATGCAGTACCCTCCCCCACCCCACACCCCCACACCTCTGTTTTTTTTTTTGTTTTTTTTTTTTAATTAATTATTTTTATTCAATTCTCTCTCATCCCTCCATTCCACAATTTCTGCATTCATATTCTCATTTATTCATCAACATGTTGTGTTACTGAAAAAGTATAGTTAGACTTAGCAACATTAGACATAGTGCAACGATGTAAAAGTTATAACGAACTTAATACACACAAAATTACAATGGCATTAATGTTGCTAATTTTCCAGAGGATGCAAACATTCACCTCTGTTTTTTTTTAAATTGGTTACCATCCTTTCAATCCACTTTATACCTTCACCCGAGACTCCCTTCTCCTTCCTTCCCTCGTTTTCTTCCTCCTCCTATGCAATCTCATCTTCTTATTAACCACACCTCCTCATTCTTTCCTTCTCCCACCTCACTTCCCTCTCTTTTTTCCTTTCTGAAGAATCACTTGCTAGTACTCTGGGGAAATGCGATGATACTAGCGCCGATGGAACTAGTTTTTATTCATTTGTTGTTTTTCACCAGACAATCTGTTTTAGACACGCGTGTGTGCATGTGTGCATGCATGCATGCGAGCGTGCGTGCATGCATGCGTGTGTGCAAGTGTTTCAGTGATTGCGAGTGAATGAAATTCTGTCACTATGTGTGTGTGTGTGTGTGTGTGTGTGTGTGTGTGTGTGTGTGTGTGTGTGTGTGTGTGCGCGCACTTGGGAGCATGTGAGTGCATGTGTAGGTGCACATGCGTGTACATGTGTGCACATGCATGCTTCCATGAGCATGAGTGAGCATGTGTGCATGCATGTATGCACAACCATGCCTGTGTGCATGTAAGTGTATGCATGCAAACATATGTGTACATGTCTGTGCACATGCATGTGTGTGTCAGCGAGTGTGCACACAGTCATGCACATGTGTGGTGGGGGAAGGGAGACAGAGGGGAGAGAGGGAGAGATTGGAGAGGGGGTGTGTGTGTGTGTGTGTGGGGGGGGGGGGGGGGGAGGAGAGAGAGAGAGAGAGAGAGAGAGAGAGAGAGAGAGAGAGAGAGAGTGTGCTTTACTAACATGTATGCGTATGTGTAAGCGTGCGTGTGTGTGTGCAAATGTGTGTGTGCATGTGCATGTGTGTGACTGCGTGCATGCATTTGAGGCATATGAATGAGATGTTCTCAGCAGCTCTTGCAGCCTCTCTCTCTCTCTCCCACGGGAGACCCCAGACAAAACCAGACATGACCAGAACCTCTTTCCCCTCACCACCATCACCTCTACAACTGCAGGGCGACCTCCATTGCTTTCTGGATGACCACCGCTGACAGCCGACCTCAAAATCCCAATCGGCAGCCCCCCCCCCCCCCCCCCCCCCCCCCCCCCCCCCCCCCCCCCCCCCCCCCCCCCCCCCCCCCCCCCCCCCCCCCCCCCCCCCCCCCACCCCCCCCCCACCCCCCCGATGTTTTATCCTCGGCAACAATGCCCGCACTATCCCCCAACTGGGCCTCCTCACAGACGGCTGGCCATCAAGTCAATCAATCTACAGCAACTAATCAGTTGCTGGCGAGAGAAGGTCGAGTCGGAGGGGTACTGTGGAGTACAATACAGCGATGGGGGGGTGGGGGGGGGGGGGGGTATGGAGAGAAGGAAGGGCACTGTGTGGAGCGTGAAAGGTGAGGGCCCCAGAGAGGCGCTAATGGGAGGGTGAACAGGGAAGGGAAGTGACTGTGCACGCCAATCTCTCACTCGCCACAAAAGCACTCGAAACAGTCTTCGGTCAGGCTGTTTAGAACCACCACCTTTTGTTTGTTCGTTTGTTTACTTTACAGCATGCACACACTGACCACCCCCCACCCCCCTTCCCTCTCCTCTCTCCCATACACACACAAAACACATCAAACGCACACAGTCTCTCTCTCTCTCTCTAAAACACACACGCGCACACAGAGTAAGAGAGATGGGGGAGGGAGAGAGGGAGGATAGTGCGAAAGCGTGTGTGTGTGTGTGTGTGTGTGTGTGTGTGTGTGTGTGTGTGAGAGAGAGAGAGAGAGAGAGAGAGAGAGAGAGAGGGAGAGAGAAACGGGCTTTGATAATTTATTACCTTCAGCCAAGGAAGCCATAAAAGCAAGGAGGCCGCATGCGCAATTTTACAAATTGCATCATGAAGGAACGTAAGAATTATGGTGAAATAAAGCAACACTACAATCAAACGTAGCAGACTGAAATACAGTTCATTCTATGCACATCCGTTTGGCCAAGAACGGCAGTCAGCAATATCAATGTCATATATATAAACGAAAACCCCTTTCTCTTCTGTAACCCCACTCCCATCCACCCTCTCCTGCCCCACTATCCCCCTCCCTTTATTAAAGCCCTGCCCACTGTCGTTACCCCAAGCCTCACACACAGTTAAAATAAAGGCACACAGTGTGTGCACGTTCACACACAATTCCACTGTCAACGGACAGAGAGAGAGAGAGAGAGAGAGAGAGAAAACCACTGCGGTCATGTGGTCCTTCCACCCGAATGTGAGCAGAACACAATCATGCGGACGTACGCACGTAAACTAAGATCCCCCCCCCCCCCCCCCCCCCCGCCTCCCTTCTGATTTCTGTCCACCCTCTCACTCACTCCTCTCTCCACTCAACAGCTCTCTCTCCACGCCCTCTCTCTAAATGAGCAGGTCATCCAGTTTTTTGTTGTTGTTTTTTTTTTTTTTTTTTTACATATGAGAGAGAGAGAGAGAGTACGAATACAAATGATTTACTGTGCTAGGCTTTGTGTCCATTCACATGGGACAAGGGGGTGGGGGGGGGGGGGGGGGGGGGGGGAGCAGTAACTAAACAACACTAACAGATACAATCAATCTCAAACATGTTAGGTCGTCATGACATGGAAACCACATCAAGGTAATACAGTTCATTCCATGGTCAGTCTGTTAGAGCACAAGAACAACAGCCCCGCAGTCACTGGTTCACGTGAGATTTTTGCACAGTCAATAGATCAAGTTTAAATAATGATAAACTGTACAGTGTATAGATTACTTCTAGGTTAAGATTTCCTTTACAACCACAGCTATGATAAAAAGTTCTCTGGCAGACAATGAATACCGCGCATTCCCCTGTCACGCTACCTCAACGCCCCTGCGCTGTGTATCGCCGAAAGTGTCCATCTCAGAACAGAGACAAGCGTAAAAACAGAGGCATATAGAACAAACAAAGAACAGGCAATTCAGAGTCATTCGTCTCCGTCTGGTTTATTTTTTTTTACCAATTCCGCCGTTTGTTTTATGATGCCTCCTGTGCTGACAGTGAGAACATTGTTTACACTGACGATCACACGGCAGGCAATCAAAATGAGCACCATTTGCCTTCCTCTGCTTCCCTGCACCTGTGCGGGACCCGAAACACCACACAGCAAACTGACATGGCACCGTGTGATGCCAGTGCGCAGTTGGTGACTGTGTGTGTTGAGGTAGCGTGACAGGGGAACGCGCGGTATTCGTTGTCAGCCTGAGGACAACGACAGTGTCATTTCCTCTGCCTTCAATTTTGTAAGAAGACAGCGTCATGTCTTGCAGTGCCGCATGTAGCACACTTTCTACAGTTGATGGGAGACCTTCCACCGGCATAGTTTTAACTTGCACACGCTGCAGAAAACCGCGTCTTGTCGGAAGCCAGACAATGTAAGCTACCAGAGAGAGAGAGCGAGAGAGAGAGAGAGAGAGAGAGGGGGGGGGGGGGGGGGGCTCTCAAATGGCGCCTTATGAAAGACGTCCTTTCGTAGTCTCCTACCCTAGTATAATTGTTCATCCGTCAAAAATTTCAGTTCATTTCTTGAACATTTATGGCATCGTATATTCCCTCAGCATTTTACGTCACCAAAACGGAGCAATTGTGACTGAGGCCTCATTGGATGCGCGCATATTCTTTTCATCATTATTAAGACTGTTATTGATAGTGCGATACTGCTGTTTTTGTTTGTTTGTTTGTTTGTTTTGTTTCTTTTTCACAACTTCTGACAAGAGGATTATGTTTTCATCGGCATCTGTTTCTTTGTCTGTCGGCAAGACCCCCCCCCCCCCCCCCCTCACACACACACACACACACACACAAATAAAACTGATTTCGAAACATGGCGAACAGAGGAAGTCTGGGCCAAAGAACGAGTCTATTCAATGTTGGTGATGATCCTTGTGCAGATCCGGATCAACGAGCGAATTCTGGACCTGTTCAGCAAGACTGTTACAAATTTTCTACCGAACATGAACGCTGTGAAGTCACTGCTTCCAAACTGTATGAACGGTATCAAAACTATATCATAGCAACTTTTACTAAAAGAATTACATTTTCACGGAGTGTTAACAGTTTTCATATTTGTCTAAACATTGGGAGTAAATGTTTTCTAAATCCTTCTGGGAAAAAAATATTTCATGGGAAATAAGCCTATCAGCCCGTACCTGCCTGACTGAAAAAAACAAAAATGGTAAAATAACAACAACCAAACGAACCGATGTCCTTTTCTTATTTCTTACCTACTATTACCCCCCCCCCCCCCCCCCCCTCTCAGCTCCCCTTTTCAACAGGAGAGGGGATAGAAATGGGGGAAGGGGGGTTGGTGCTTACATTCTGGCGCAGTGCCAGACGACAGGCAGTTCCAGGATCCAATCGACCTTCGCGGAGGACTGTGCTCTCTGTCCAACTCCGCCCCTCTTATTTTCTGTTTATTTTCTTTACCACCCCCACCCCCCGCCCGCCCTGCTCCTCCCATTTCGTTCACGTAAGCGCTTTCCTTAACCTTGAGTTCCTTTGCATAAGAGTTTCCCAATCTACCAAATAATTCTAAACGTTCAATGGAACAGTCACGTTTCTGTCCACTCCAATGGACTGGAAAACATTGGGGACAGTCCAGACCATTGTTCTCTGGTTCAGATTTGCGCCATACAGTCAGGGACATCGACAGACTGTTTGTACAAAGGAACAGACGGCCAGACTCAATGTTTTCAACAATGCACGCAAAATCCTCCTCCATCCAACCCCTCTCTCTCTCTCTCTCTCTCTCTCTCTCTCTCTCTCCCTTTACCGTTCCTTCCTCAATCCTTCCTCTTTTTTTTCTTTCTCTTTCCTTCATCTATTACCTACCCACCCTTTCTCCCTTTCACTCCACCCCCTCGTACACTACACTGCACTCCTCCCCCCCGCTCTCTCTCTCTCTCTCTCTCTCTCCTCTCTCTATCTCCCCTCCCTCTATCCCTCTCCCGTCCTTGAAAAAGAGATGTCGGCAGCAGGAGAGCGACACTAACAGGAGATACAAGAGGAGGCAGACGAGCGACTCCAATAGGAGAGAGGAGGCGGCGAGCGGGTCAGCGGAAGCTGCCCCATCAGCCCTGTGTGGTGCTTTCTCCGGCCCATTACCCCGGACAGAAGGAGCAAATGAACTCGGGACGACCCCCAAAACACACCAGGCCTCCAGCCAGGAACCCAACCCAACCAAGCAGAAAACGCGACGAACGGGGCCGGCGGCGGAGCAGACTAGCTGCTGGGTTTTAGACGTAAGATCACTGCTGGCAAAAATACAAAAGCGAAGTAAAGCTTCTTTGGTAAAGAAAACAAAAAACAAAAAACAAACAAACAAACAAAAGCCGACGGGTGGATCTGGGATAGCCATGTGTTCTTCAGACCTCATAACCACTACACACATGATGACAGTTCCCTAACCCAACACTCCACATGATCGCAGGTATCATGCACGTCACTCTCATTCTCATGCTGGTACGCCGAAGTCATCATCATTCAGCTGATGTCTGTCTATTTCCAATGTTGCAGAGCTAATCATCTCCTTAATTTCGCTCTCCGATAATATATATATATATATATATATATATATATATATATATATATATGTGTGTGTGTGTGTGTGTGTGTGTGTGTGTGTGTGTGTGGTGTGTATCTGTTAAAATAGTATGGTAAAAGGAAGTTTTAAAATCATCTATTTACCATACTATTTTAACAGATGTTGCTCCCCAAGGGGGTTGAGCACTTTATTTTATTAGGCGTTTTAGTACTATTCTTGATATATATATATATATATATATATATATATATATATATATATATATATATATATAATACAGGTGAGATGAATTCGTTTGGAGTGTTCAGAGACAACTGAATCTGCGACATGTTACTGAAGCACGGTATTCTCTCTCTCTGTGTGTACTTGCGTGCGTGTGTGTGCGAGCGAGCAAGCGTGCGTGCGTGCTGTGTGTGTGTGTGTGTGTGTGTGTGTGTGTGTACTTGCGTGCACGCGTGCGTGTGTGTGTGCGTGGGCATGTGTGTGTGTGTGTGTGTGGTGTGTGTATTTGGGGGGGGGGGGGGGGGGGGGTCTCTGTGTGGATGTTGTGTGAGTGTTGGGGGAGGGAGGGGGGGGGGGGGGGGGGGGGGGATTGGTGATGGGAGTCTATACGGGCGCAATGTTTAATATTGGATCACTTTCGTTTACTGGCGAATTTTCGATTTCTTCCCTGTTGGGTGTCTGTGCAGCCAGCTCGAGTTCTCTGAATGATGATCAGTGAGAGGCAGAGTTCAGGATTGTTTGGGTGTGTCAGTCCTTCAAAAATAAAGATGTCCCCATGGAAGGCCCAATACCGTGACGTTGGAAATTAAGAACTTGCTTGTTTGCTTTTCATTGTATGGTTGGTTGTTTCTATCTGTCTATACATCGATCTATCTATCGATCTATCAATCTATCTATATGTACACACACACACACACACACACACGTTTGTGTGTGTGTGTGTGTGTGTGTGTGTGTGTGTGTGTGTGTGTGTGTGTGCGCGCGTGCGCGCGTGCGCGTGAATAACTGCCACCAGTCCTTAAACCGTGTTGAGAAAACTATTCATGATGACAGAAAATTTCAAACTTTTCGACACGGTTCTCCCCGTTACTAGTCATCAGGTGTGTGTGTGTGTGTGTGTGTGTGTGTGTGTGTGTGTGTGTGTGTGTGGAGAGAGAGAGAGAGAGAGAGAGAGAGAGAGAGAGAGAGAGAGAGAGAGAGAGAGAGAGAGAGGAGAGAGAGAGAGAGAGAGAGAGAGAGAGAGAGAGAGAGAGAGAGAGAGACAGACGAGACAGACAGACAGACAGACAGAAAAACCGACGGAGAAGAAGGAGAAAGAAAACACAGCATGGAGTCAGTCAAGCCGATCCATTGACAGCGGGCACTGATCGAGAGGTCTTTTCCCTAATGGGAGAGACGGCTGTACGCTTGACCGACCTCGCGTCACTCAACCCACCGCGGAAGAAGTCAAGCGTGGCGCGACCTCCGTTGACTACTAGTTAAACACACACACACACACACACACACACCAGAGAGAGAGAGAGAGAGAGAGAGAGAGAGCGTGTGTGTGTGTGTGTGTGTGTGTGTGTGTGTGTGTGTGTGCAGCGCAGGGCAATGTCGAACGGACTTCACAAAAACGTTTTGCTCGACACCGCACCATTTCCCATTGATTCCCGTCATGTTACACGACACTTGTTTCCCTAGATGAAAAAAAAAAAAAAAAAAAAAAAAAAAATGTTAAAGAAGCCCATACAATTCAGGGCAGCAGAAGAGTCAGACAGACGGGAGCCCCAGGAAACAGCGTTCTGCTGGGCGATGTCACACGGGAATCGCACAACACGGCATTCGTGCCGAAAGGAGCAGCTAGGGTCACACAGGACTCGCCAAGCAGCATTTCGTGGCGCGCACCACAGCTTGTCATGCGATTGCTGTCCGTCTTGTGCTTCGTTTTGAAAACACTGCTTTAGGAATTGAAAGAAAAATCACTGTACCACCAGACGAAAGAACAAACAGATTACAAAACAAACGCAACGCGTTTCCGACTTTTTTAGTCTTCTTCAGGCAAGACATGCAACATTCAGGACAATGAAAACGAAGCACTAACAGACAGTCACTTGTCTCCTCAAACTGGTCGCAAAATGGATGTTCGTGCTTCGTTTTCATTGTCCTGAATGTTTTGTCTTGGCTGAAGAAGACCAAAGAGGTCCAGCGTTTGTTTTGTAATTTTTTTGTCTGGCAGTACAGTCATTTTTCATTTCATTTTGATTCAATTTCCACTCTGAAACCAGCTCACTATCCTAAAGTGTGCGGGCTTTACCGTTCAAGTAGGCGTTTCACCTTAAAACCCGTGTTGTTCGAAGCCTTCGGCTCGGATTTTGACGCGCTTTCGCAGATGAACTTATCTCACGACATGCCCCAGTCTGGCGAAACAGGGCACCAAAAAACTCATTAAATCGATCTTGCGTAAATCATTTCATGAACAGAGTCGAGCAGTCGGCAGTATAATGCAACGGGTCGAATTTGTGTGTCATTTTGCCTTTGGGATTTCATCATGCAACAAGCCTAATCATACAAAGCTTCGAAATACAGCTTTACACTGTGGGCTTTTTGGAATGGGGATTTCACCAGGAAACACTGTCGTGTGACATCAGTCTCGCGCTTTTTTCAATACATTGTACAAAGCAAATAAGTGAATTTTCACTAATGTCTTGCTCAGGCATTACACACAACAGACATTAAAGAAATACACTAAATAATTCCATTCAAAGATACAAAAATCTGAGAGACAAAGAATGAGAGAGAGAGAGAGAGAGAGAGAATCGCGAAGCGAACAAATGGTGTGTGGGTATGTGCGCGCACGCGCGCGTGAGCGTGCTGTTGACAAATTCTAAACGTTTCCATTTGTCTTTTCAGATGAGACCTGTCACTGTACAAAACGACCCGTCGCGCTCTTGTCTCCAAGCACTTGAGAGGCCCGCCGTCGCGTGGATAGAGCGATTGCCTGCGCAGCTCACGGTCGAAAGTTCGAGGCACACGTAGGGTCGGACATTTTCGGCTTGAAATCTATCTTGTTAATCTGACGCTATACCCAGCATACCGCATACATCCACTTTTGTACCAAAGACACCATAAATCACTTGAAATTCGCTCTTTTAGACGCATCTATATTCGCCCTTTCAGACGATTCTGAATTCGCGCTTTTCGACATGATCTCAATCTGACAATCACGGAAACTGGCGCGTTTCATGTCAACGCTGTACAACAGACACGCACGCACGGCTGGCGGGTGAAGTGTGGGAAAGAGAGGGGAGGGGGGGGGGGGGAAGTTGTCTGGGAGAAAAGCTATGCAAACACTCGCTGACTGTACTGTAAGGAGGAAAAAAAAAAGTTGGACTCTCAAAACGCTGATGTATTCATTTCCTTGCTGACGAGATTCAAAAAGGGGATCGGATTCCGTTTTTATTCGTCCATCTGCCTTCTCATTACCACAGAAAGAATAAGGGAGGAACTCCTCCAACCAGGATATTGTGTAGAATATTGATATTCCACGCAACCAGAGCCGACTGCTTGTTTTCATGGTCGCCCAACTACACGGACAACACTGACACCCGATCCAATGTGTGGGTGAACGCTGTGAATCGTAAGCAGCCTATCGAAGGTGGCCGACAGGACCGCCACAGTACCGGGATCAACACACACGACCTGGCGTTCCAACGCCCGACAGTCAATTACCACTGACAAAAGCAGTCGTGAGGAAGTTATCTCCATCTGAGCCTCATTCAGCACGGGTCACTGAATACTGAGGACTTCTGAATCTGAATCAGGACATTGACACAGACTCCTGATTGATCTGAACGTACGGGATATGAGGTAGACTCCTCATTAATCTTGATGTGAAGGAAATGTAACGACTCCTCTTAATCTGAATGTGAGGGATATATAAAGACTCCTGATCAATCTACCTGAGGGGGATGTAACGACTCCCGGTTAATCTGAATGTGAAGGAGATGTAACGACTCCCGGTTAATCTGAATGTGAAGGAGATGTAACGACTCCCGTTACTCTGAATGTGAAGGAGATGTAACGACTCCCGGTTACTCTGAATGTGAAGGAGATGTAACGACTCCCGGTTAATCTGTATGTGAAGGAGATGTAACGACTCCCGGTTACTCTGAATGTGAAGGAGATGTAACGACTCCGGGTACTCTGAATGTGAAGGAGATGTAACGACTCCCGGTACTGTGATGTGAAGGTATGTGAAGGAGATGTAACGACTCCCGGTTACTCTGAATGTGAAGGAGATGTAACGACTCCCGGTTACTCTGTATGTGAAGGGAGATGTAACGACTCCCGGTTACTCTGAATGTGAAGGAGATGTAACGACTGCCGGTTACTCTGAATGTGAAGGAGATGTAACGACTCCCGTTACTCTGAATGTGAAGGAGATGTAGAAGGAGATGTAACGACTGCCGGTTACTCTGAATGTGAAGGAGATGTAACGACTGCCGGTTACTCTGAATGTGAAGGAGATGTAACGACTCCCGGTAACTCTGAATGTGAGGGAGATGTAAAGACTGCCGGTTACTCTGAATGTGAAGGAGATGTAACGACTCCCCGGTTACTCTGAATGTGAAGGAGATGTAACGACCCCCGGTTACTCTGAATGTGAAGGGTATGAACTGAATACGAAGGCCACGTCATAGACTCCCAATGAATCTGAATGTGGAAGATGCGTCATAGACTGCTGATATCTGTGTGTGAAGAAGAACGTGTCAAAGACTCCTGTAAATCCGAACATGAACTATATTTCAAATACTCCAATGAATCTGAATGTCAAAGGACATATCACAGACTCCAAATGAATCTGAATGTGAAGGATATGTCACAGACTCCTAATGAATCTGAATGTGAAGGATATGTCACAGACTCTACTGAATCTGGATGTGATCGATATGTCACAGACTCCTAATGAATCTGGATGTGATGGATATGTCACAGACTCCTAATGAATCTGAATGTGGAGGATATGTCACAGACTCCTAATGAATCTGAATGTGAAGGATATGTCACAGACTCCTAATGAATCTGGATGTGATCGATATGTCACAGACTCCTAATGAATCTGAATGTGAAGGATATGTCACAGACTCCTAATGAATCTGAATGTGAAGGATATGTCACAGACTCCTAATGAATCTGAATGTGAAGGATACGTCAGAGACTACTGGTGAATCTGAATGGGAAGCGTCACAGACTCCCAATGAATCTGAATGGGAAGCGTCAGACTCCTAATGAAAACAACAAAAAAACAAACAAACAAACAAACAAAAAAAACAACAACAAACATACAATTCATTACATCAGATTTTATACGATATGCCAAGCAAAATCCTCAAAGTGCTCAGTGTTCATGGTTTTAAACCTAAAAAGCAAATCCCCAAACCGGCGACGTTTTGCATGCTCTATTGACAAAGTCCCCACACTGGCTCCTGTCTGTATAGTTCTAACAGAATCCCCAAACTGGAGACAGTCTGTGTGTGGTCTTATGCCTTTCAAAAATAAACCCTGGCAGAAACTGCTTGGTGTTATGCCTAACATAATTCCTTAACTTGTAATGAAGTCTGCACGATCTTATGCCAGCCCAAATCACAAACTGGTGACAGCCTGCAAAATGTTATCTAGATAATCCAGCCGACAGTATTCTTTAAATCAAAGTATCACCACTCTGCTGACATGTTACACGAGGCCGTAGTGGCATCTGCACAATGAAGGACACACTTGTCCATGTTTCCAGCACAGCTCTACACAGTTGCTTTTAAGTTACAAAAGCATGAGGAGTGTGTGGACAACATTGCCAATTTTTTTTTTTTTTTTTTTTTTGGACGCTACGCTACGGGCTGTGGACCCAAACGCTGGAACTTGCCCTTCGACCAGCTTGTCAAGGGCCGGACATGGACACGTTTTGTTTGGTTTAGCCAGGACGGCAGGTTCAATGTATTAAAGAGAGTTTGCATACTCTCTGGCTTCTGAAGCGGCAGTTCCTGTGGTGAAACAGGCTGCAACTCTCCTTCCTACAGCGCCTTTTGAGGTGAAACAGGCTGCAACTCTCCTTCCTACTGTGCCTTTTGAGGTGAAACAGGCTGCAACTCTCCTTCCTACTGTGCCTTTTGAGGTGAAACAGGCTGCAACTCTCCTTCCTAAGGCGCCTTTTGAGGTGAAACAGGCTGCAACTCTCCTTCCTACTGTGCCTTTTGAGGTGAAACAGGCTGCAACTCTCCTTCCTACTGCGCCTTTTGAGGTGAAACAGGCTGCAACTCTCCTTCCTACTGCGCCTTTTGAGGTGAAACAGGCTGCAACTCTCCTTCCTACTGCGCCTTTTGAGGTGAAACAGGCTGCAACAGGCTGCAACTCTCCTTCCTACTGTGCCTTTTGAGGTGAAAAACAGGCTGCAACTCTCCTTCCTACTGTGCCTTTTGAGGTGAAACAGACTGTGTGCCTTTTGAGGTGAAAACAGGCTGCAACTCTCCTTCCTACTGTGCCTTTTGAGGTGTAACAGGCTGCAACTCTCCTTCCTAAGGCGCCTTTTGAGGTGTAACAGGCTGCAACTCTCCTTCCTAAGGCGCCTTTTGAGGTGTAACAGGCTGCAACTCTCCTTCCTACTGTGCCTTTTGAGGTGTAACAGGCTGCAACTCTCCTTCCTACTGTGCCTTTTGAGGTGTAACAGGCTGCAACTCTCCTTCCTACTGTGCCCTTTGAGTGTAACAGGCTGCAACTCTCCTTCCTACTGTGCCCTTTGAGTGTAACAGGCTGCAACTCTCCTTCCTACTGTGCCCTTTGAGGTGAAACAGGCTGCAACTCTCCTTCCTACTGTGCCCTTTGAGGTGAAACAGGCTGCAACTCTCCTCCTTCCTACTGTGCCCTTCGAGTGTAACAGGCTGCAACTCTCCTTCCTACTGTGCCCTTTGAGGTGAAACAGGCTGCAACTCTCCTTCCTACTGTGCCCTTCGAGTGTAACAGGCTGCAACTCTCCTTCCTACTGTGCCCTTTGAGATGAAACAGGCTGCAACTCTCCTTCCTACTGTGCCCTTTGAGGTGAAACAGGCTGCAACTCTCCTTCCTACAGCGCCTTTTGAGGTGAAACAGGCTGCACCTCTCCTTCCTACTGCGCCTTTTGAGGTGTAAGAGAGTCCACGCCGTAGACTGGGCCCAGAGTGTAGAACCAATCACACTGCAATGGAAACTACCTTGCAACAAGACACCGAGTGTTGCTCAGTGTTGACTGGTGTCTGAATCCTTTTGCACGCATGCCTCACTCACAGACAAAAAAAAACATACAAAAGCATCAAGAAACTTATGATGCCTGCATTCCTATGTGAGAACGAGCATGCATGCATGTGTGTGTGCATGTGTGAGTGGATATCCACGCATGGGTAGCATATATGCTACTCATGATGATAGTGCAACGTTATGTGAGAGCGACCTAAAAAGTCTGTGCATTGTTTTTTTTCCCCACAAGTATGCTGACGTCCGCACCTGCATGGTGGTCATACCAACGTCTCCGTGGTCATACCAACGTCTCCGTGTCTTCTTCTTCTTTTTTTTTTTTTTTCTTTTTTTTTTTTTTTTGCTTTTCTTTCGCATTTTCCTACCCAACAAATCGAATAGAGAAAATGGGGGGGGGGGGGGGGGGGGGGGGGGGGGGGGGGGGGGGTCGCACCGGAGAACCAAACTGATCATGTACACATCCTGTTACTGATCCCAGATTGAGGGGGGAAAAGGGGGGCAAGTAAGAGGCGTGGACAACTGCAGACACACAACCATGGGCCAGATTGAAGAAAGCGAGACGCTTACGTTCTCGTTCTCTGTGTGTGTGTGTGTGTGTGTGTTTCCCGTGTTCCCTCTTCAATGGCAATGTTCATGCTCACTCCACACCCTCAGCTACGACCACGCCACCTCTAGGGCAGTTCAGGCGCAATCATTCAAGCCCAGTCACGTAGCTCAGCCGACCACGACGGACGCACCAGGGCTGAAGCCAACAATTCC